>JAYMFT010235463.1:0-11127 GCA_038088735.1 Panulirus argus | reverse complement strand
GATACGACAGAGCGTCGGGGTCATCTTGCGTCTGGCTTTACGATCACCGGACTCGAGGATGTTCAGCCTTCGTCCTCAGGAGAGCAGATCATTTTACTCTGTTTGTAGTCGCTACGAATCTCTAGAGAAGTCTCACAAAGATGTTTTCAGAAGCTATAAATGAAGGTAGACATGCCATCGAATTTTAGGAGATAATCAAAACCGCTGTGTGTTTGTTTTGGAGTGTCGGGGAGGAGGGAAGGAAAGGAGGTCATCCTCTTCTAATGGTTAATGTAATGTAACAAAGGATTGTCCCCATCGAGGCCTCAGAATGGCCCTTGTGATTTGTGACTCACGGGTATCAGGTCCCCGATCCTTGCTAAATCGCCCGTAAAACAGCCATTTCTACAGCTTCAGGTCTTTATGATCCTCAGCCTCGACTAAATATGTGCCCCCTGTACGGGCAGTTGATTCTACTGTGGATTCGTTTCGTCGTCTTTCCAAAGCCAACCAAGTCATTGGCTCGTATTTGCAAAATAAGACTGCACTCACTGCGTGAAGCTGTGTACTCCAGTCATCCTGCAGCGTGAGACGCACTGGCCGAGTGATTCCACTCCATCCGAGGCAAGTTTCACATGTATATATATGTTGTCTGTCTGTCATCAACGTTTGTGAACGTGTCTAGGAACAATATGGCAACTTTCTTCCTCGTCTTCATATGATTTCATCAAGAGAGAGAGAGAGAGAGAGAGAGAGAGAGAGAGAGAGAGAGAGAGAGAGTTGCTTTTCATTCAAAACCACAAGACGGATGAACATATTCTTTATAAAGGCCTCAAGACTAATTACCTGTAGCACCGCAAAAATCCTCTTCAGTGACCTGATAGTTCAGAGCATGTCATATCGACGACAGTCAACCACCTGACCGCAGCCTCACGCTACATGAAAGCCAAGGCGCTCCTGTCTCGCCCTCAAGGTTAAAAGGCACCATGACAATACCTGGCAACGTACCTAGTGCTTGAAGATAAGCCAGGTGGCAGGCTGAAGATTGCATAGTCTGTGGAGATTTTTTCCTATCCAGTTTTTCACTACACTTCGAGTCGCAAGCCATCTCAGGACTGCTGCACGGGTAGAAACAACTTCGGTCGAAATTCACAGCTGCCGAAGGACGGTAAGGACTTATCCGTCTTAGATCTACTCAGATGTCGACTTCTTTAACATCTATACATATAGCAGATGGTCATTCAAGAGCAGACCATCTTCGACAGGCACGTGGATGAAGCAAGGGTCTTACCCTGTACATGTGAGCCGTGGAGTATTAGCATAAAACAAGCTGAACTCCTCCGCTTAGTCTCTATTCCCCTTCCAAAGATGATCAAGCCGACCCCTGTTCTCCAGTCCCATGGAAAGGTCCGTCTGTGCGAAAAGGGGTAGAGAAATCCCCAAGATTATGGTACCAGTCTTAGGTTTTGACAGCTACTCCCTAATGTCCTGGAGTCCTAACCACTTCCCTACTTTTCAGCTTAGCTTTGAACCTTCTCATATCCAAGATGGATGGAAAACGTTCAGCAGTTGGTAGATAGGCAGCCAGTACCCACCTGCACACCAGCAAGAAGGGCAGACGTGCAATAAGGCGATCAATTAAAGTACGTTATCTTGGGTGCCATAAGACCCTCAGAATAGGACTTCAGATAGCTACTGGATTTTCAGACAGATTCCAGTATAAAATCATAAAACCCGAGGGGCTTCAGAATTCCATAACCACGACAAATATAAATTTCTGAGAGAACAATATTCTACCATCTATCGTCGTCATGTATCTTTCCATTCTGTTGTATTCAGTAAGACCCACCACTTCCCCTTGATATCCAAACTCTCATAGATTTAGGTTCGACTTTAAGAGTCACAAACTTGCGCCGTAAGTAAAGAAAAGTTTCCGACAGCATTACTCACACTAAGCCGATTTGAGACTACAACCAGATAAATGTCCCTAAGCACATACTTCTCCCAAGCGTCTCTAAAGATGATGACCTCTTTAATTATCCTGGAGGTTTACCACTGGCTTTGAGACACAATAGAGGCATTAAGTTCAATCCCAAGTTTAATTCCCTTATGGATGCTTTTATAATAGTGTTGTCAATAGAAACATGAGGTCTAATCAACAACACGATTCTTAGGGGCTAGATTCTCCTTTGTATAACTGTCGGAGTCATGGGAACTCTAAAGAACCTAAGACCCCTTCACTGGCTCAAACCATAGTGGCTGAGATCTGGATTCTTTACACTCACCAGCTTAAGACGGTGGTCAAGGAGGACGAAGCAACAATAGACATGGTTTAATCATTGTGTTTGGGTGGATGGCATACAGACAGAGTGACGTGCAAGTATTCTGTGTACTTATGGGAGTGATCGATCGTTCACAGGGGATGAAATCAGTTTGTTTCAGTCATTACTGAAAAGGGATAATGTCCCTTTGTCCCCAGCCTCTAAGTTTCTCTCTGACGTTTGTCACCAGAGTCATATCATCCGCATGTTCCTCTCCACTCCCTTGGCTCCAGCACACTTTAGATTTAATCTTTTTACCGAGACTCTCAGACTAAATAGCCAAGACATCACACATCCCTTAAGCAAATATAATTCAAAATAAGAGAAGTGCCAAATATTATATCATTTCCGTCATGTATCAGTAACAGCATCTCTTCCAACCCTACCATACAGATATCCCGAATCCATAAACGCCGTACAAAAGTCACGCTCTTTCTCGAAGTACTGATTCGTCAAAGCAACAAACTGGTCGCCAGATTTCTATCTCTCCTGAAACCACATCGATCCTCATTATTAAACTACTCCGCGTATGACACGCCCTTTGAGTTACTATCTTGGCAAACTCTTTACTAAGTACAACCAACAAAATTATGTATCTACAATACGAATTCTCATTTTTGTCCTTACCTTTGCACATGCAGTTCGCCAGGCCTCAGACAACTAACCTGGAAGACAAAATGAAGTGTTAACACACGTCGAACAGCCTTAAAGAGTATTAGAAACAATGACAGCTTCACTCTTGGGAAAATCCACAGAAGTGCCATATCTTATGTAACGCTTCCACTACCTCGTTTTCTTTTACTATCCCATTCGCTATGATTTATTCATTCTGACTCCACCTCGTCCCAAACACATCGCATCCACCTCGTCCCAGACATATTCACATCCATCTCCCTAATCATCTAACTTATTCAGCCGTCCTCTAAAATACTCACTCCATGAGCGTATATAACAGATTCCAATTTCTCCCACGCCGAAGCAGAACGGGGCCACCAGTAAAGGTGGGTTGCAGGGTTCCTAGAGCCGCCCTTAACAGACATCAGGCACTGGGACTCACTCCACTTACCCGGACACAGCTCCCTGACGTGGGCCTCTCTCTCTCTCCATTTCTGCAACCTTCGCTCTCTCAAATTTAACCTTCCCTCTGTAGGATCTCCTCACTTCTTTGCCTGACCTTTTTTTATCTCTCTAAAACCCATTATCTCCAAGGCTGCTTCCCCTCCACACATTCAGATCTCCCACTTCAGTCTCTACCACCGTTTCCGCTCCAGGGGTGGCGTTTGCGCCGACTGTAATAGAAAACTTCCATTGTTCGCCCCGTGGATAATGAGTCTCCTAACTTTGACGCCATCAGGTTCAATAATTCACTGCCTTCTATAACTCTGATTTCATGTTTCCCCGTCATTTCCACAAACATATTAAGCCTCTGACTATTTTACTTCCTGCCGCAATACATTGGTATCACTACATTCACGCTCTAAAATACTCTATGCAGGGGATTTCATTGCACGCCAAGAGGATTGGTTTGGCTCTACCTGGGATGAGCCCAGTGGAGCTGATTCCTCACGCAATCTCTAATGATATCTCTGGAAACAGTCCACTTCCTAAAGTTTGTTGTTTCACCACTACTTTAACACATACATTCCCATAATGAAGATAGCCTGAGACACACTGAGGCGGGTTGCTGGTGCTTACACCGTTAGAAACACTAGTCTCAGCGACCAGATGTATAATGATTTCACTCTAAAAGCGTCATGTGTTTATACCCACAATAAACCTTAGCGATATATCGCCTGTGAAAATACATGGGAGGTGGACAGTGTTTTTCTACCGACACTGTATATGATGTAACAATTTCTTACCATTTATGTGCTTAAATGCTTATCATAAGACCTACTCACAACTGAAATCTGAATATGAAACTTATGGATACACTGATGACTGATTGACAGACTCTATTTGTGGATAGGTTGCCTGATGCCAATTGAATATTAAACGGTTATAGACATGCAGATGAAAAAATATCCCCTTGGACTAGAATATGACTAACATCAGTTCTGCTGATGCAACTGCACCCTTTTGATGACCTACCTGTCTTGCTGCTGCTTTTTATCAAGCGCCCAACCGCTGTAACGGGGAGCGTGTGACTGCTTCAGGTATTCCGAAGCTGCACCAGCTTTCCTCCTCATTCATCAGGTACCCTGCAGTTGTTCCGTATAACCCATCGCTCCCAAATACCCACTGGTATACCCGTTACCCAGCTGCTGCTGTTGCTGCTGCTGCACTATTTGCCATTCTTCTATACCAGTTACTCTTGCCTGCACCAGAAAAATCTGCTGTTACGCCGAAAACCTTTTCTATTTTCCTACTAATTACCTTTCAGCTGCGATACCTATCGGGCTACACTGTCAACTCTGCAGCTACACTCCTTATGTAAGCTGCACTGTCTCACCCCTTCGCAGCTGCACATGTTGCCCTGCTACCGCACTGGAGCTTAAGTACCTATCCTACAGCTGTACCGTGTACCATGCAGGTCCGCTACTACCCTTCCACAGCAATGAGCACTTTGCGGTGGCACTGCCTTCCCTGCTACCGCAGCAGCTTTCCCGTGTGTTTCATGAACCACCCCACAACTGCATCACGCACTGTGCCAGCAGCACTACTACCTACCCTGATGTTTTTGTACTATCTGGTCTACCGCTGCGTCGGTACAACTGCTGCAGACCGACGTCATCCAGTTAGAGATGCCATATTTCCTTCAGCTGTAATCAAAACCCTGAAGTTGCATCATCTCCTCTGCTATCTCAACGCCTACTCTGAAGCTGCACTGCTTCCCTCCCCTTGTCTCACTACACCACCAAACATGCTTCTGCACCCTTTACGTGCAGCTGCAACACGAGCTCTACAGCTGCATCACTTATCCTACTGGTACAGCACCTGTCCTACAGGTACACAACCCAAACTAACGCTGAATCGCCGACCCAATCGCTGCGTCATGTTTTTTTCACGACTTATCCCATCGCTGCACAACGTGATCTGCTGCTGCACCAGTTACTCAGCCGCTGCGCCAGTTGCTCAGCTGCATCACCAGTTATCCCGTGCCACTACGCCGCCTTAATATTGATCTTACACGCCATCACCTGACCCACTGCAGTGCCACTTAAACCCATCGTTATAGCACCACTTACCTTCTTAATGCCCCTCCTCCGTCCTGATAGTCCACCACCAACGACCCTGCAAGGAGCACTACCTATCCTCCAGCTGCTGCACCTATCCTGGTGCTTCACCGTCCTATCACGTCACTCCACCAACCCTATCCTATTCCAGAGTGTTTCCAGCTGCACCGCCAACCTTCCCTAGAACTACGTGTGGAAGGGAATCGTAAATTGTCCCTCCCGTCAGAATATCGAGTTTCAGTCATCTCTGCGTATCTGCGTCGCGTTCCCTTTTTATTCCCCTTTAAGAAATGCAGATTATGGGACATTAATTAACTTCTTCCTTTATCAGACCTCCAGCACCTCATTATGTCTGATCATAATCCTTCTTTGATTAGTCGCTCTTGACTCTTCGACTCTATAATCCGAGCGTGGAGGCGAATGTATAAAGACACCCAGAATTGCTTATGATCTTGTGTGAAGCCGCCTCGCCCTCCGACTCGCACCCATAGTTCGGAGACCTCGTCGTAGTTGTGAGTGAATGAAAGGGATGATGGCCACACGCTGAGGCACCCAGCGGATACTACCAGAGGACAAGTTCTTAAGCCAGCGGAAGGGGACACCTCTGTCACAACCTTTTAGTTTATTACGCTACAGACAGACGTACGGGTAAGGGGCTGTCTCGAACCTTTATTGTTACCCTAATGGAAAAGGGAATGACAAAGGTGAGAGACAGAGAAAGAAAGGAGGGGAGAAGAGGAGGTGGGAGTGGATATGGTTGGTGTTGGGTGAGAGACGGAGGGGCGGTGGCACAGGCTAGTCTATTTCTGGTCGTCAAGGGCGTCTGTTTACTGAAGGTAGCAAGAAGGGCCTAAGTTATTGGCGATATCAAGAACGCTCCTTGGTTCATACTCTTTTTTGTCTATTCTCTATGAGCTATTTTTTGTTATTATTAGGGTGGTTAGTGAAGGAGCAGGTGGGACAGGGGAAGGGATAGTCTGAAACGGAGGAGAAGACTGAAGTGTAACTACAGGTGTATGGTGCGAGTCCTTTGATGCATATGGGTGATTTGTGAAGGTATTTCTGGTGCCTTATTTTTATATCCCTGCCAAGTTGGGGGTGTTTACATACAGATGTTGTTTCTAGTTGTAGTAATTAGGTTTACTGACCTTGAGTCAAGGGTCGGACCGACATGGGTTCAATTCCTGGGCATGGCGGTCGGCCCACACTCAACCCAGGTATTCATTATCAGGGCTGATCGATAAATGTGCACCGGGCTTATGCTGGGGTATGTGTATATACATACATAAATACATAGGAGTAAAGGCAAGATGTATATGCACAAAATTTTGAGACGGACAGCGCGAATACTAAACTCTTTCTGCTTAACACACAAACAGTAATCACAAGCCTCAGATTTCTACGAGAGAGTGAGCTCCGTCTTAGACGAGAGGGAAGGCTGGGTGGATTATTTGCATGTATACTGCTAGAAAGCATTTGAAACTCCCCGCATGAAAGGCTGATCAAGAAGCTAGATAACCAGGCAGGAATAAGGGGGAAACCCCTTCAATGGACTGAAGATTATCTTAGTGGGATTCGGGGGAGGGGGCGGGGTGGCGTGAGGGGCAAGAACACATGTCAGAGGAGCTTTTTCCAGATGGGCTGAAGTGAACAAATGGAGTGCTACAGGGTTCAGGTCAGGGACCATTACTCTTCTTGACCTATGTAAATGACTTGCCTGAAGGGACGGATTCCTACCTGAATATGTTTGCAGATAATGCAAAGGTCATGGGAGAAGTGGAAAGCGAGGTGGATGGCATTAATTTACAAGGGGACGTAAATAGACTCCAAAGTTGGTATGATAGAGGGTTGATGAAATTCAGCCCGAGCAAATGTAAAGTAATGAAGATGGGACGAAGTGAAAGAAAGCCACAGTATGATAAGATACAGGATTGGGTGTGTGAGAGGGACTTGGGAGTCGCCATCGTCCCTAACTTGTCGCCAGAGTCCAACATCAGGAGAATGGTACAGGAAACAAACTGTCTGCTGACAAATATTAGAAAAGCTTTCAACTTTATGGATAAGGAAATATTTAGCAAGCTGTTCATGTCCTACATAAGGCCAAAACTAGAATATACTATCTCAAGTTTGGTTTACGCACCTGAAGAAGCACAAATAGCTAATGGAGAAAGTGCAGAGGATGACGACAAAAGAAGGTACCAGACTGTAGAAACCTAAGTTATAGGGAAAGGCTGGAGACTTTGAAATTGCCCAACTTGGCAGAAAAAAGAGCGAGGGGGTGACACACAATCTTCAAGTTTTTGAAATGGATCGATGACGTGGACAGCGAAAAGCTCTTCGAGAACTGTAGGGTTAGAGCAACCAGAGGAAAGAACATGAAATAAAGCAAGAAACTTATTTTAAAAAAATGTAAAGAAGTATTTTCATACTACAAGAGTGGTGAATGAGTGTGATAAAGTGAAAAAAGGAATGGATAATGCAGACAACATACATAAGTTTATGAAGTTACGAGACAGCAGAAAATGTTCGAGAGATGGGGCCCCACGTGTGTACAGCTCCCTCTCCGTGCAGTAAATAGGTAAGTACACACACACACACACACACACACTGGCATCTTCTTTTACAATCTAGCTTAATGCTCCTTCACCCGATCCCTAATTAGCGTTATATCACCCACGTCTTTAGAGAGTAACCTTCATCCAGCCTATACGCTCATACGACCCCAGGGGCCCATAAGGGTAGTGCCACAGCGGCATCTCCAGCCGCCGTTAATGAGAGAACCACAGTGATCGTGGTAAAAAGAAAAAAAATGCTAAATGTAATTTGGAGAGTTATGTCAGGTGATTATGGACTACTGTAGTCTCCTCGCCCCTTTCCTCATGATATGGTTTCTTGCCCTAGTGTGTATGGCATCGTATGTCATCTAACACCAGTGTCATCTCTACCACCACTGTCTACCACAGTGGTGGTTCTCCTACACATACGTTGCCCTTTAGGAAGTGTCTCCATCCTCTATTACTATCACGGGTGTGTTCCCAGCCACTAAATGCCAAGTGAAGTATCTCTCCTACCCCTCGTCTCTCCAGTAGTGTACCTTTTGACAACTTTATTTGTTAACCTAATCCAGGAGAGAGAGAGAGAGAGAGAGAGAGAGAGAGAGAGAGAGAGAGAGAGAGAGTGTTACAGTACTCCATGTCTCCTGAAGGTGACACAGCGAGTACAAAAGTCCCCTTTGGTGGGGGCTATCATCATCGTCACTTGAAATGTTCCAGTCTTAGTCAACCGTGTCATATTCCTACGTCTGTCTTCCGTCACTCCTGGTGATTCTCATGAACCTCACACCGACCCATGACCTTCTTGTGTGTGTATTTCTAATCCAGATTTTCCATATGTCTCTCACCTCTCCATGACCTAGAAAGTTGCTACCTACCTTTATCTATACACACTTAGTTCATCATTTCTCAAGTTTCGTATGTGTTCCCTATCTACTACCTATCCCACAGTTTCTGGTGTTACTCCGTATTGATTTTACTGGCCTCAGGTGTACCTTTAATTTCTCTAATGGCCGGTAGAGTACCTCCCATCACTTTAATGGTCAACAGTATATCTTCAGTTACTTTTCATGATCTCTACTGTATGTTCCACTGCGTTTATGGCCTTCACCCTAACACTAGTCTCTTCCATGGCTCTTTATATGTTTTTATTCAGTGTTAGAAGTATGCACGTATCACCATTCCCATTTCTTCATAATGTATCTCTACCACATCTACAACAGCTTTTCATTTATCATCGACCGTCCAAATGCCTCATGTGGATATTCGATCCTTAAGTGGCTTTCGCTGTATCTCCCATCATTCCCGTGGCATCACGAGTATCTTCCAATATAAACAAGATCATTTGTTTTTCTTAATTTACTCTCATGACCTCCAGCGCGTCATTCATCACTTCACTAGCTTTCAGTTGACCTTCCCTATCCTTCCTGACGTTCAGTGCATCCCTGATGACCTTTCATCTATATACGGCCTTTAGCGTATCTTCTCTTGACATGTAATGTACATCACATTCACATGGAAGTCCCACTGTGACGTCCATCACTTTCATGAGCTCCATTGCATCACTTTTACTCACTTTCGTGACCCAAGATGTACACTCCAACACTACCATGAATTGCGGTATGTTTCTCATTACTACCATAACCCCTTCTCATCGCTTCCCCTTATCTCTTGTTTGTCTACCAACACTAGTAACTCCTCAGTCACATTTCTCACTACTTGTACGGTCTTCAACGAATTCTACATATATGCAATGGTCTCTATTACATTCTGCCATCATGACCATGTCCACAGGTGCATTTCACATCATCTCTGCCAATCCAGAGTATGTTTTATTCCCTTCCTGACGTCCGATGTATATCACATCACTTCCGGAACTTTTAACAAGTCCCGCTACCTTTCCATGCTGTACTGATTTTTTTTTTCGAGTGTCAAGTGAGTTCCCCATTACCTCCTTGACTTTCAGTGGATTCTATCACCTGCATGGCTTCTTTGCGTATCTCCATCCACACGTCCACTGCCTCTATTGTATCTCGCATCACTTCCATGCTATAATACAGCCTATCTCCCTTTCACCATCTTCATGCTCACCCTACATCACTTCCATGGCTTTCAGTGTATTTTCTACAGCGCATTTGCTTCCTTTTATTTACGCTGTCTCAGTTCTATCATGGCCTCCACTCTAATCTTCCAACGCAACAATGATGCCTCATATATCCGTCATTACTCTCATTACAGTATTATTTCCTCGCTTGCTCATCCTTCAGTGCCTCTCATATCTCTCCTCATGAGCTCCAGGCTACCTCTCATCATTACTATGAGGTTCAGTACGTCTCACATTGCTTCCATGAACTCCAGCGCACCTCATCATCATGTCCATAGCTCTTTTTATCTTCTGTCACATCCGATGTCTTCAGTGTATCTAACCACCATAACTGTGTGTGTATCTCCTCAATATCCCCACTGACCTAGAGTACATTCCTCATCACGACCGTGGGTTTGAGTGCTAGGAAGTCTAGCATTTCAGCGCCTTTCTACGTGCCTCCTAACACGGCCAGAGTTCTATACCGTGTCCATCCTTCTTTCTCGCTTCGCGTGAGGCGTAGCTACAAATAAAGTCTTGGTGTTGTCTTGTCAACCTCGACCGTTATGAGTGATCCCTGAGGAGTAAAGCAATTAGACCATTTTCCAGGAAGACCGTTCCAGGTTGTCCCTCTCTTTCTTGAGCCTTAATAGACAGAGAGACACTGTAAAGACTCGAGCGATCTCTTTGTATGATTACTTCCAGACGAATGGAACTAGCGGCCCCCGTCTGTCGCAAGAGGAAGGACCGACGAGGTTTTCACTCTTTTCGGAGAGCTTGGAATTCACTTCTATTAACTCGTTCTTCATTGGCGGGGCGAGTTATCAAAGGCCTTCCAGAATCTTGCGAGTTTGCAATTACAAGATCCCACCCCCCTCCCCTGCCTTGTCTTGTAATCGACAGCGACCTCATCAGTCATCTAATAACATTCCTTGCGTAAGCCAGGTTAATTACACGAGGTTTTAGACGCATGACTGACGTGGAGCACCCAAGATGTGTAAGGTGCATGGCGGTGA
>JAYMFT010235452.1:0-11128 GCA_038088735.1 Panulirus argus | reverse complement strand
CTCTCTCTCTCTCTCTCTCTCTCTCTCTCTCTCTCTCTCTCTCTCTCTCTCTCTCTCTCTCTCTCTCTCTCTACTCTTATTCTCTGTAATAACAGCAGGTGTCGTTTGTCATTTTCTCATTTAGCACATTTGAGCATCGTGTGCATTACGTCCTTCTCCCAACTCGCTTCCCTTTAAAGGACAGAGGAAGAATTGAAAATGAATGGTTTGTACAATATTGGCGCATTACCATGCACCGGAATATTCATGAGTAGGACTCTCTCTCTCCGTCGTTTGAGTAATGAACTCAATAACACAATTTTTGCTTTACACCGTAACACACTTCGGTGGAAGGCGAATTTTCGAACGAGTTTTCCTTAAGTAGTGTTTATATAAGTACCACGGCGGTCGTGAGCGTGTTCAAGTGGACTCCACTGCCTTTCTTTACGATTATTTCCCGTTAAAGGCTCTCTGATCGCGCCCCAGTGCACCGCGCGCCGGGCAGGTCCAGTGCGTGCGTGGACTGTAAAAGCAAAAAAAAAAAAGATGTCAACTGCGGTGTGAGGAATGTTTGCATCCGTAGACAAGACTTGAAAAGAGCGGTTGGTTGGTGAAAAAAAAGTCAGGCTTAACAGTATGGCATCAAGGGGAGGAATTTCAAGATATCCGACACCAAACAGCTAAATTAATTAGATGTTATGACGATTACAGAGTGTTGACATTACTTATGTGATTAAATGTATTTATTTATTTCTTGTAATTTACAGAGAGGAAGCTATACTGAGATAAATGTCTGGATACACTGTTATCCTCATATATATATATATATATATATATATATATATATATATATATATATATATATATATATATATATATTTATTGGCATTAATATTATTGTCAGGACAATAGGTTTTAGGTTTATATATCTCGAATTTGTGTTTACAACTTTCATCAAGACATTCCAATAAATTTCTTCATTTACAGTTTACTCCACAGCGTAAGAAGATAGTATACGTTTACCCTAGAATACATCTTTCTGTAAATTTCTTCATTTACAGTTTACTCCACAGTGTATACGTTTACCTTCGAATATATCACGTGGATGTTTCCACCGCGAAAATACTCCCCCTTGAAATTCCTAAGTTGAGAAGGTCCGTGACCCCGCCATGCGGAACGCCCAGCTCAGACCCGCCGTAAAATGGAGGAGGGAAATGTTTCTTCCTGTCCTCAGCAAACACTGGCCAGGTACCAGCACGGGATTCTGGGAAATTTGTCTTGCATTATTAATGGCAATGGTATCCTGTGTGATGTATGCCTGCATTGATAGCTGGGCCAGTACTAGGTAGCTTATGGTGGTGGCGTTTGTGGTGTTATAGTGTTGGTGTTGGTGGTGTTGTAGTGTTGGTGTTAGTGGTGTTGTAGTGTTGGTGTTGGTGGTGTTGTAGTGTTGGTGTTGATGGTGTTGTAGTGTAGGTGTTGGTGGTGTTGTAGTGTTGGTGTTGATGGTGTTATCGTATTGGTGAAGATGGTGTGCAGGCTTTTTTTTTTTTGCGCTAGTGTTTGTGATCGCTGTGGATACAGTTTGGTGCTGGTTGTATAGTGTCAGTAATGTTATGGTTTGTGTTGTGTGTTGTTGAAGTTGTGGTAATTATGGTGGTGATGTTAGTGGATATGGTGTAGTGCTTGTGGTATGTTGTCAGCCAGTGTTGGTTGGGTCAAGTGTGGTGTTGAAGACTGTATGATGGCGTTTGGGTCACTATTGTGATATTGTTGTTGATAATCAAGTGTTATCAGTGGTATTGTTTTGTGTTGTGGGTGTTGGTGTTGCTTGTAATTTTTTTTAGCAGTGTTTTTATTCATTATTGTTGTTGGTGTTAAGGGGATTGTGATGGTGATAGTGATCTTAACATGTTGTATCGTTGTTATGTTGTACTGATGGCTCTGGTCGTTGCGTTAATGAAAGTAATGTGATTTTGTGGTAAAACAACGTTGATGGGGAAAATGACTATAGCGTTTGCTGTCATAGCGATGATGGTATAAACCCAGCGCATTATACGTGTTTGTGGTGTTCCTTCTTGTGAAATTGGTTGTGTTTTCAAATTGAAGGTGCTAGTTTAATCATAGTGAAGCTGTTGGTTTTATCATAGTGAAGTTAATATCATTATCACTGGAACTGATAGTGTTATCATAGTGGCAGTGATGCTGTTATCACGATGAAGTTGATAGTTTTTACAGAAATACCATACTGAAGTTGATGTCGTTATCATAGTGAAGTTGACAGTGTTTGTTGTGTCGCCATAGGTAAAGTTACGCATGTTTCTTATCATGGCCACACTACTAGAATTATCACAGCTTCCGTAGCGGCGGCTGACGACGGGTGCCCGCGATGATCTGGCTGTTGTTTTTCGTAGTGTGTGTGTGGACGGGTGAGGTCAGGGAACGGGTGTGTGTATATTGTACCTGCCGCTGACAGTAATGATGTCAGCTGAGACCATTGCCACTCGCGCCCGTGGCCATTATCTGACGCATATGGCAGGTTGTATAATCCATGATGACACCGTTGGTGGCGGAAATTGATTTTTTTCAAGTGGTTAATTATCGTGTGGAGACTTCTCGTGCGTGTATATATATATATATATATATATATATATATATATATATATATATATATATATACATATATATATATATGAGTTAAGAGATGGGGCTACACGAGAGTAAAACTCTCTCCCCGTAACACACAAAAACAAAAAGTAATCACAAATAGTAATCACAATAAATGGACGAACGACCCAGTTCCCAAGCTTCTCCCCCTGCGACGACGAGTGTAATACAAAACGGCGTAAATTTCTTTTAATTCGTCATCTCTAAACACGGGGGAAACTTTCGCGACGCAGAACACCTCGGCATAATGTTTCGAACCCCTGTAAACGAATGCCAACTTACTTCTGACCGAGAACTCTGACCCCTCGGCCTTTTGAAAGTATAATCAGACGTTAAAAGTATCTTTAAAGTATCTGTGGGATAACTCTGGTTCATATGCAGTACACCAATATTCAGACATTTTATATAAATGCTTTTACTGATATTTCGTAACACAAGACCTTAAGACTTTGACCTTTGGCCCTAAATGTACAAAAACTTAAAAGAAAAAAAAAACTATGGAACTATTCATGCAGCACCTGTGATATAAACCTGACCCATATTCACTACCGGAGTTTACAAGTGCTGTGTTCGCAATCATCTAGTGAGCCTGCTGGTATACCAGACCTTGTGATCATGCCCTTCGACCCCCGGCCCTAAAAACTTAATCAGGTGCAGAGTTTTGTGTGCAGGAGGACCTGTGGTGCAAGTCTGGTCCACAGGCACTTGCCAAGTCTTGAGACTTCCTGTAGACAAGATAGGGGGACACACACACACATACACACACACACACACACGGAAAAACGGAATGCGCAAGCACGAACGGAAACGGAGCAATATGCGCCTCTCCTCTACAGCTGGCGATGTAACGAAATGTAATCAGGGAGGAAAATGATTCCTTTAACACCACCTCATTCCATAATACAGAGGAACACTAAACAAAAATAGTATCAACATCTCTGGACTCAGTTCTTAACACCTTACAAAGCCAAGGAGAGAGAGAGCTTAATCCTCCTTTATATAATACAGTAATTCCACTTCTCTCTCTCTCTCTCTCTTTCCCTGCGAGACGGTGCTAAGAACTTCATCCAGCACAGTTCGCCAACTTTGCTGCCCAGACTCTCCAAACTTTCCCGCCTCTAGTTGGATTGGGCGATAAGCCCATTCTTACCGTCCAGGCGGGGAAACAGCTGTGGAGTATCCACGTTTCTCGTTTGCCTAATGGGTCATGCTCGGCAATAGACGATGCTAACGAGTTAAGGTGATTGATCGGTAATTAGAGCCGCCCCAAGTAATTTGGACGATGACGCTAATTGGCAGCGGTTTAAGTTCAAGATGGCTGTTTATTGCTATTGATGGTTCTAAAATTGTATTACGCGGCTTCTAAGGCAATATCTATAATTACCTGGTGATTGAGTGGTGAAAGGGTTGGCCACACTTGGTAATCAGGGGTCAATCCGGGTCATGTAAAGTGATTCTGTAGTCTATTGGACAAACAGATCAACTGGCCAAACTCTGAAAAAAATTAGATTTAATTCTATACTGATGAAAATTTACAAAGAAAAAAAAAGAAATCTCTGTGGAAACAGAAAAAAGAAACCAACTGGATACCAATCAAGAAGAGTCGATGGTGCTCCAATCAGGAGCAACCGACAGGAAACCAATCAAGTGCCGCAGCCAAAGAAACCAATCAAGAAGGACCCTATCGGTGGGGAACCAATCAAGAAACTAAGCAGGCCTAAAAAAAAAAAAAAAAAAAATCAAGCCAATAGGTAACCATTTATGGGTCGTAGTCTAGAAACCAATCAGGAGCAGCCAACAGGGAAAAAAAAAATTCAATGGCCATAGTCTAGAAACCAATCAAGGGGAACAGGGAACCAATCAAGAGGAGCAAAACAAGGAACTAAGCAAGGAGGAACCATCATCCATGAAGCAATCAAAGAGAAGTTACCAGTAGTAAGTAAGAAAAAAGTAAGAGACATTTCAATATAATAATTTTGAGAGATAAACAAATCAGCCTCGCATGAGCTATGTGGATACAAGACGAATATTTAGAGAGAAATGGATACTGAAAAAAAGAATATTATCAAAGATAAGGAAAAATAAAGCATGAATAAAAAAGACATTTAATCGGAACTCACATGATGATGATGGATATCTTAAGGCCAATGAGGCCATAGACTTATCAGTTAAATATTTCCTATAAAGGTTTTTCGATTTAAGATAACCTCAACCCGAAAATATTCAGCCATTCTTTAGAAGACGAATAAAAATTACCTTAATATTGCACTGGGGCGAGGGTGAAATATACGCGGAGGGGAAAAAACAATAAAAATAGGCCTCAACAGAGAAGGTCTGCCGAATGACGTCGTCCCAACTCTATGTGCCTCATTCTTTTCATGACTGACTGCCGTTTCCTGCGTTAGCGAAGTGGCGCCTGGAAAAGACTTGAAGAAAGGCCGCATCCGCTCACATCCACTCACTAGCTGTCACGTGTAATGTCCCTCCCCTCCAAACCACAGTGCATAATATTTATATATATATATATATATATATATATATATATATATATATATAAATTATTGTATAGGGCTTTATAATACAGATTATGATTTGTAAAGATAATTTTCAGCTTCACGTTTATTTTTTATCTGTATTTCCAAATTCAAGTTCACTATGTAAATATCGCTTGCCCATTCTGCCATCCACCCCGCCCCATCACATCTACCTTCTTACATCTACTTCCCAGCCAGTCTACCCCCTCCTTTCCTCTTACTTTCCTCTTCAGTCTACCTTCCCCCTATCACATACTCTACCTTCCTTTCCCATCAAGCACCCCTCCTATCTACAGCCCCCTCCCAACTACCACCCCTTCCCATCTGCCATATCATTTCCATTTACTTTCTTTTCTTATTAACCTCTTCCTCTCAGCCTCCAGCTCTGTCCCTTCTCTCTCTCTCTCTCTCTCTCTCTCCCCCTCCAGCTCTGTCCCTTCTCTCTCTCTCTCTCTCTCTCTCTCTCTCTCTCTCTCTCTCTCTCTCCCTTCACTTCCTTATTGGCTCGTGAATCATCAAAGACCCACAAGAACCTTGCTGCCCACAAATTGTTATGATACGGATTATCTATCGTTAACAGTGTACATCTCCGTTGTATATTGTATATTTATATCATATATAACCATCAGGACACTTTTACGGGGCCCCTGCAGCTTCAGGGCTTCGCTACAATCAAAAGCAGGGAAAGGGTGGACTCCTTTGGATTGGGAAGTTCTTTGACGAGGTTGTACTCCTTCTCGACCAATGGCGGTGATACAGCCTCGCTAAGATGACTTCTCCCTTGCGGAGTTATCACGTTTAGACGGAATCTGGTAACGCTGTTTCCCAATTTAGCGAGATAGCACCAGAAACAGACGAAACAACGGCCTCATTTGCTCATGTCCACTATCTAGCTTTCCTGTATAGTTCACCGAAACCAGAATCCAGCATACGTCGTCAGGCCCCACGGAGTGATTCGGTGGTTTCCCCTGACCAAATCATGAGCGCATCGCCAGCTATGTACCACGTCACTCCAGTTCACTCTATCCCATTCACACCTTTCACCCTCCTGAAAGTTCAGGCTTTGGCACCCCAAAGCTTCTTTCATTCCATCCTTCCATCTCCTCGATCCTCCCCCTTCTCTTTCCTCTCTTACTTTACTCCACTTCTAACCCTCAGATCGTCTTAGTCAGTCTTTCCTCACTCATCCTCTTCATAAGTCCAAACCATTTCAGCATACCCGAATCATTTCTTCCAATCAGACTGCTCTTACTGCCACATCTCGCTCCTACACTGTCATTTCTTAAACAATCGACCTTCCTCACACCGTATATTGTCCTTAGGCATTTGACTCCCACCTCATCCACCCGGTTTTGCATTCAGTGCCCATGGCTCTCATCGACACTACGCCGTTGGGATTACTATACCTTCAAGACATACTCATCTTTGACTCAGTCCTAACTTACTACTCACTTCAGCTTCCATGATCCCATTTTCTGTTTCAGGTACCTGAAGTACTCTACCTCCTCCATCCAGGATGTCCCCAGTGAAACTCATATTCGAACAGCCTCGTCTCGTCACCTGTGAACCTCATTAACTTATTTTTATTCTCATAACTCTTAACTTCCTGTTTTCACACACTCTCCCAGATCCGCACACCAGCTCATGGAGCTTCTCTCTCGAGTCTGCCGCTAGAGCTGTTTCACCTACAGCCAGCACCTGACTTACCTCCCGGGCCTTCTTTTCCCCTCCCACCACTCTCCAGACTAACTGTAGACCTACCCCTCTTTCCGACACCCCTCGCATTTACCTCCCACACCACCCATCCGTTATAAGACTAAACAGCCGTAGTGGCTTCACATACCCTTGTTGCAGAAACCGCTAATCCTCCTCCCTTCCCACTCGCACAGTGCCATACTTTCATGATAAAAACTCCTTATTGCACTAGTCTTGAACCATACGTTCTTTGAAAAGCCTGAGTAGCCTGTATACTTTTATGGAGATCCGTCAGCCTCACGAGGTAGCACTACAAACAGATCAGAGAACTGATGCACTTATTTAGAACGAGAATATCCTGGGTGAGGCTGAACCCCATGTCGTTCAGTGACTTTAACCTATGTGAGAGAATTTTAGTAATATATATATATATATATATATATACATATATATATATATATGATGCGTGTGCGTATAAATGTATGTATTATTTCAGCAGCAACATATAATAATTTCTGCTGCACCAAATCTAAATTTGAAGTATTTACCAGACTAAAAAACAAAAAAATGGCTCAACCCAATTATGTTTCTATGAATATTATATTATATTGGGGACGGTGGCGAAAATTGTGATTGGGTATATATTACAACGTTACAAGTATTGATTAGCTGTTACATTTACTGTAACATGGGGTGTGGCCGACCCTCTGTAATGTTTTGTATTGCCGCTGGGCAGAGGGGGTGATAGAGAGAGAGACACACACACACACACACATACACACACACAGAAAGAGGGACTCAACCATTTGAATATTGGTAGGTAGATTGAGAGATATAGAAATTTATATGTAGTTTTCGTGGAGGTCTGGATCTAGAGATATTCAGAGGTACAGATTGAGAGATAGCCAGATGGCTACAGATTGATGAATAGATATCCAAATTTAGGCTTAAGGATACAAATCTAGAGATAGAAGTTCAGGTTTAGAGATTGGTACGTATATATTTATAGATACCTAGACACCGATTGAGGTTTATAGATGCAGATTTAGAGATTTGTCCGGATGCAAACTTCGTTGGATAGATAGATAAGGATACAGATTTAGAGGTATATAGATACCTAGACAAACAGACAGAAAGTCTGACAGACAGATGGTTAGATAGATAGATAGATAGATTAAGAGATATGTAAAAATAGGCATTTGGGGATGGAAGTAGATAACAGATTTAGATATAACTAGAGACATAGATTTAGGCCCAAGATAGAAATTCACATTCAGAAAGAGATAGATATAGAGAGAAATAGATTAAGATGCAGATGGTTAGAGAGCACTGGTGAGTGGCAGAATGGGAGAGGGGATGGAAGGGTATGTTTGACAGCAGAAGAAAAGATAACAGAAGTATCGACTGCCTACCCATCTCCCGCAGCGTACGGTACAGCGTCTCTATAACTGAGCGAGCATATCTATAATTCCTGTCATCATTATGCACGGTTGTTATAGATATAGTTTGTATTATAATCGTTATGACCGAGGATATAACGCCTGACGCACTATCCTGACGAGGTGCAGTACATTAGCATCGATGGAGAGGCGTTGCTGTGATAAGTCTTATTGTAACGCGTGTTTACCGTGTTCACCATCCCCCCCCATCCCCCCCCCCTGATCATTTGCTGCAGGGAAAGTCACTGGGTTTAAGTGGTTGGGGTGCGGCGGGGTAGGGGGATATTAGGACTTGGAATGGTATGGGAATATTAAGGATTTGGTTCTGGTCGGAATTATAAGATAAACTCCCTGTGCACGCGACGGTACGACCGTTGAGCTCACGACGGCTCGATCCTTGAGCACGCGGCGATGCGACCTTTAAGCGCACGACGAAACGACCCTTGTTTACGGTGCCGCGGTGTGGAACCCTAGTCATTATATTCATCCGAGTTTTGTATATCACCTCTGGTAGCGATTTGCGTATACACCTCCCTCCCTACCGCTGTTCGGCGCCAGACAGGACCGCCCAACCAGGCCAAGCACACACACACACACACACACACACACACACGAGCCTATATCATAGAATCTGTTCTTCATGTGTACGTATGTGCTCCACACCAGCGGCTGACACCATCGATGTCAGCAACGCTCCTCATTTTACCTTATTTTTCTGACGTCATCCCCATTTCTCTCCTCCCCCTTCAATTCCTTTTTTTTTTTGCTTCCCTCTCTCATTTTCTCTTTTTCTTCACTCCCCGCTCATACTCACCCCTCCAATGCCCACCATTACTTCGCCATCGCCACATGACAACCGCCCTGTTCGTAAGGTGACCTTCCTACATCTCCCTATCTCCTGTAGCCTCACCATCACCCCACCTGCCCCTGCCATACTCCATACCTTTACCCCACGCAACAAATACTCATCAGTGTTTTGGTTACAGGGAGTAAGTAAGCAGCCATTGCCATCCTCAAGCTAGGAGAGGGCTCGTGTTTTTAAGCCAGCCAGGCGGTCAGCCAGGCGGTTAGCCAGTCAGCCAGCCAGGCGGTCAGCCAGCCAGTCAGCCAACCGGTCAGCCAGCCAGTCAGCCAACCGGTTAGCCAGCCAGTCAGCCAGGCGGTCAGCCAGTCAGTCAGCCAACCGGTTAGCCAGCCAGTCAGCCAGGCGGTCAGCCAGTCAGTCAGCCAGACGGTCAGCCAGTCAGTCAGCCAACCGGTTAGCCAGCCAGTCAGCCAGGCGGTCAGCCAGCCAGTCAGCCAACCGGTCAGTCAGCCAAGCGGCCAGCCAGTCGGGTGGCTGCTTTGCGGTAGTCCTTCAAGGCTGGAAGTTGGGTCTTCGACTGTTTTAATTTTTCTCGACCTCCTTGATCACTACTGGTGGCGATGACCGTACTTTTTAGTCTCTGCTGCTGCTGCTGCAGTTGTAGTATTTCATGTAGTAATGTTGTTGTTGTTTTTGGTCCTGGTGCTGGTTGATGATGATGGTGTTTTTGATTTTTTTGTTGTTGTTTTTAAAGGTGCTGTGTGGACCCTGCTGCTGTTTTGTTATGCTACAGGTGTTCCTGCTGGTGCTGCTGTGTCGTGCTGTTAACGCTGCTACTGTTTGATGTCTGTGTTGCTGTTCGCACATGTTAATGTTGTTGTAGTAATTGCCAGTGTTGATGATCCTGTTATTGTTGCAGGTGATGTTGTTCTTGTTATGTGATGGCGTAGTTGCTCTCCCTCGATGTTTTTGATGTTAATGTCTCCTGCTGTTGTACAACATCGCTGTCATTGTTCGTGTCGTTGTTGTGGGATTTGTTCGTCCCATTTACCGCTGTTAATGTTATTCTGGTTACTGCTGTTGTGGCTGCTGCTGTTATATCATCTCCGGTGATGCTGCACCAGCTGTGCAGCAGTGCTGCAGGTAGCCCCAGTCGCTGCTTCGTATTCTCTTTACCAGAGATATTGCTGTTGGACGCCCCTAATGATTCCCGGCTGTTGCCTGTTGTGTAACCGCTGTACCTGCCGCTGCTGTTGCCGCTGTTAATATTGTGTTCTGCTGCTGTTGTTGCTGCCCCACCGCTACTGCTGTTATCGATGTGTGTGTGTGTGTGTGTGTGTGTGTGTGTGTAAATGCAGTTGCTGTTATTACTGTGAATAGTTTAAGCTCGTTTTTGTTGCAGTATGAATATTCTTATTTTTTATGCCTACTTTGGTGCCCTATTTTCTTTAATATCAGCTTTTATAGATTTTGCCGGTTTCTTATTATTCGTGGTCATTTACTTTTTTATATTCCTCAAGTGAAAGGATATTGCTACAGTGTCATATCGCCCCTTCCCCTTTCTCCCTCTATTACAAAAATTTTATTACACAAACGTTCCTTTTAGCAAGCAATAGGCGTGGATATAACAAATGTCGTCTAGCCAATGTAAGAAAGGGGGGGGGGGGACCCGAGTGGCAAGAGAATAATAATAAGACTTGATGTGGAGTAGTTTCCCAAGTGTAAATAACTTGATAGAAAAGGAGAGACTTTTACGAGTAACTGAGCTACATATTTTACGGTGTTGTAAATAATCAAGCTTAGAATATAAACGAAGAAAACCTTTTAATAAGGTTTGATTCTAAAAGAACACAGTCAAATTGTTCTTTCCTTAGATACAATCTAAATGACGAGACCAGACATAAATGATTTACTTTGTAAATAAAGCATGGAATATACTATGACGATGCCAGAAAATTCAACTGTCGTACAAATGAATATATATATATATATATATATATATATATATA
>JAYMFT010235441.1:0-11128 GCA_038088735.1 Panulirus argus | reverse complement strand
TTCCACTCATGCATAGTCGCTCAGGGTATTAGGAGCGTTACAAATATCGGAAGCAGTGTCGATTGTTTACAATTTTGAGCCTATAATCAGGCAATCGAAGAAAAACACCTAATGAAGAGCGATGGGTGGTACAGGGAAAGTGGAAAACTTTGTTCTCTTCGTTAAAATGAATGGAAAACATTTCCCCCTTTTTTTTGGGGGTATAAACAGGTATCAGGTGCTAAAGATTACAACTTTTAGGGGCATTATGACACTAATCATTCTATAAGCTATAATAAGCATTATTGTATGTTACGTGTTGACAAAGTTAATGAGTTAGAGCAGTCATTGAAAGAGCAAGAGTCAGTATGTATAGGTATTCATCATTTTGTGATGCTGCAATTAGCTTACAGGATTGCCCATGAAACATCTGTGTCATGGAAGCCTTTTTTTGAGAAAAGAACTTTATAAAGAAATGTATGCTCATGACTTCAAAATATGTGCCCGAAAAAACGTCAAGTTTTTTGCAAATATGAGCCTCTCAAGAAATTCAATTACAGAGAGAATTAATGAATTATCAGAGAATATTAACAATCATCTCAAAGTAAAGGCCTCTACCGCATCTTTTGTTGTGACTGATGAAAGTGCAGATGAAAATGATGTAGCACATCCTGTAGTTTTCATACCTGGTGGGGATGAAAATATGCAGTTAGCAGAAGCATTTGTGGAACTGATACTAATGAAAGGAACAACAACAGGTGATGACATCGCCTGATTAATAGAGGCGCTGGACAAATTAGAGGATGATTATGCACAAACCGTGAGTCTAGCAGGAGATGGAGCACCGCAAATAGCGGGCAGAAAATCTGGCTTGGCAACAACATTAAAGGAAGAATTACTGGCTGGGAACCCAAACCATCAATTTCGTGTTCTGCATTGCACTGTACCGAAAGACTTGATGTGCATTGAAACATCAATAGATTTATATAATGTCAAGGATGTCGTTATGAAGGCAGCGAACTTTATACGAGCACAGAGTCTTAACAACTGTTCTTTGGAGGAAAATTTGGACCCACACGACTGCCATATTAGGGGGCTGTCCACGGGTTAAGTCGGGGAACTGTAATGAAGCGATTTGATGAACTGCTTGGCGATCATACTGATGTTTATAGAACAGAAAGGAAGGGACGTGCATGAAGTCAAAGATAATGAATGGATTCAAGATATAGCAAAGACGTAATAAACTATTAACAGAGTTTTATGGCTACATTCGCGCCTTTGAGCTGAAACTGCAGCTTTTTCAAATGCAACTTACAGAAAGTAGTCTCCCACATTTTCCGACCTTAAAGTCCCTGCAAGACACGCTCGGGTGTCATGTTGATACCATAATAGAAAAGTACTGCAGCATTATTTTCGAGTTAGAGAATGATTTCCAAGAGAGATTTGCTGGCTTTAAACACCCTGAGAAAGACTTTTCCAACAAGCAATCAGAATATCTTCAGTTAGAAATGATTTAGCTACAGTGTGATCTGCTCCGAGTGACACGTTTTCTATTGTTGGTGTTAGCACAATTTATCCATATGTGGGACTAAATTATCTGAAGATTGTTTTGCCTCAAGAATTACGTTTGTGTTCGAAATTACTTGTGAACAGCTCTTTTCTCCGATGAACATCAAAAAATTTCGGCTTCGTTCGCAACTTACTGAATGAGCACCTGAGGTCAATGCTCAAGGTTGCTGAAACACACGTCACTTGCATCAAACATTGATCCTCTGGTGGTCCATACTGAGAGGAACCAAGTGTCACGGAGTAGCAATATGCCTTAGCAAGGTAATCATCTATTATACAAGCAGGTCGTTAAGCCCAAAAGAAAGATAAAGTAAACATATTTTCCTTCCGGTCTCACTTTTCTTTTATCACTTCGCTTTACCTTTCTGGGACATAGCTTGCCGAGTCACTTAACGTAAATGTAGATATGGATTGAAATGATTAATGAACTTACATTACATAACATCTGTGTAGTCACAAAACACATAAACACCTTAACTTAGGTATGGTTAAGATCAACTTTGTTTTGAGGATTAATGACCCGTCCAAATGATTAGAAGCCTAAAAAGCATATTGTAATACATAACAGCGCAAGCACTTCTTTTATCATGATATCGCGCTGGCCATTGGGCGGGAGGTTTGACCTTCCTTGTCTAGAGTATCCTTTAACCCCACCTGTTAGCCGCCAGGGTCTCTAGTCCTGTTCCGGTATCTACCCCTCATATCATATCGCCGCACTACTCCCCAAAGCGGCGATCGCGAAGTGCTCATATATTACATGGCCCGCAAAGTGTACCTTCATAATGAATGTTGCCCGCCGTTGCAAAAGAGTTTGACACCCCCTGCTCTTACCCCCATAGTATTTGAACGTATCACAGGCGATATGACAAGATTGTTTCTGTGGAGTTGTTGACGTTACGGGCAACTGAATTTTCTAATCAAAGCTGTCTCATTTACGCTACGTATGTATATATATATATATATATATATATATATACCGGAGCCAAAGCCAGGTATCCATTTCCTGACCATCCCTTAAGGTTGGATGAACAGCTGGTTTGACTGTGAGCCTACTGCCGCGGCCAGGATTCGAACCTAAACTTGCTCGACCACGGCGGACCGTAAATGCGCCATTTCATCACCAAGATTCTTCAATTTAGGTTAAGCTTTAAGACATTATATCCAATGTATCTATAGTCCCACTTCAGTCGAATAGATACACAGATTTCATATGAGCTGCTGACAGTAAAGCAAAAGATTTTTGAACTGGATTAGGCTTACGATGTCCAACATTGTTCGATGACTTAGCTGTTTTGGCGTTGGTGATGGGTAAGCTGGGGAATATTAGATGGAGATGTACAATAGCCTTGAGGGAGACTCCACTTGTCTAGACGAACGTCTTGTTAGTAATTATCAAACAGGAATATATTAGAAGGAGATATAATGTAGTTCTTTACATGAAAAACCTGTTCGACAAGTATGAAATGTTGTTAGCATATCAAATCTAGAGTCCATGAGTTGAAGAGATAAATCAGATATGAATTAATTCTTTTGTAAGATAATCGTACCTCTGAGTCTCTCTAAAAATCAAAGGCAAATGTACATACGAGGAAAAAGTAGTCTTGAGCCTTATAAACCTTGTCATCATATCTTTTAACCCACACAAGGCAATGAAACCTATAATACTGCATGATTAGCATTGCTGTCTCTACATATGATCGTCTTATTTGCAGAGAACTACGTATTAACATCTAATTCAAAGAAAGTTTTAATTATTACAGTGACACCGTTTCTCAGTATTTAAATGATTATCCATTCAACCACTTCATCAGTGATATTAATCGTTTTTTTCCTAACGAACTGCAACCCGAAATAGGGATGCTGCGTTGAACAATGTAAAGTTCTGCTTGGTCATGCCTGACGCTTGACCTCAGTCGTTCCCGTGCGTTGCGGCAGGACCATTCTAAACCAAAATCGTAGTCATCAACAGACAAAAATTCTATCAAATGAAATCCATATCAGAGTCAGAATCAATATTGGATTTGCTATCTCTCTCAGCCTCTCCATCAGAGCCAATAATAGAATCGAGAATGGAATTATTACTACAATCGGGATGTAATCAATATCGTTATAAACATCACGATCAGATTTCAAATCTACATCAAAATATGGGGTAGTGTTATGATAGATCTGTTATCACATGTCTACTCTGAAATGTCACATGGTTTTACGTTGTGGAAAAATATAAGCAAAACAGTGATAAGTTAAAGAAGGATAGAATATGATCATCAGTGAAAGAAACAGATGAAAGGAATCGAAATAACTTATCATTCTTTCCTTTTTTTTTACGCAAATACGTACCATCGACATAACGTAATCTATGAGAATCTCTGTGAGGTGAAGTGACCAAACAAATTCTGTGATTACCTCAGCAACGTAAGTGATGTTCATACATGTTATTTCATATAATAAGAGTAGAAATTGATGCACGTAACATGGCTGCGAATATAATGAGAGTTCAGAGTACCAGTCACTAGTCTTGAATATTGAGCCTTAGACCTTGACCTACAGTGACCTACGATGAACTGTGGCCCAGAGGTCAGCGATCTGTTGGTGATCTGTGGCTCAGGGTTCAACCGAAAGATTCATTGTTCCATTCTCGGGCGGGGCCGTTCGCCCTTTCTGCCGTCAGAGGGACAGCATAGTTAGAAACTCATGTCCTTTACAAAGAGTCGGAACTAGTCACTAGACCAAGCACCGTCTTCTCTAATGTCCATTTTGTCTTTGATCCTTATTGTCATTATTCTGTGAAAAAAGACACGTTATTATATAAATCCTCTGACGTAAAGAAATGTATTAATGCTATTCGGTTATCATGTAGGTAAAACTATCCTTAATAGATACATCAATTCCAGTGATCACCAGAGAGATTCACTGGTAAGATGATATTTTTTTTCGTGTGGCATTAACAGTCTAACAGGCCAGCGATACAGGTTTTTGTCATGGTTATCTAGCCTGCGGCTTTTGGAAAGATCCCGTCAATTAGAATGTGATCTGTTAACGATATACTTGGTGGATCCTTGGTCTATAACTGGATATCAATTCTGTGTGTAATTACCGCCTGTTTTCGCAGAGCTAGTGCTGTGGAACAAGACTTAAGGTTATGGTATTCACCAGCAAAAATAGATTTCTTAGCCACAAACACCGGCAGCCTAACGAATTCTTGATTGCGTCAATCATTTTGCTCTACCTGCAAAAGAAGGGTTCGACTCTACGGGCATAACATCACAGCAGTCAAATAAGGATACAGAATAAACACAAGTGCTGAAAACGTCTGTTTCATCTTCTAGGCTCGGCAAAGCAAACTTAAATAGAGTTTTTAAACAACATTTCTAAGAATTCCCTACTGACGCTCAATTGATAGTTGCTAACATGTTAAAAGATGGTTGTCTGATTATTTGGTCTCCAAAGTGCAGTTCTGGCCACCTTCTTTTCCTAGTCTGCTTCCCTTTCTTGCTTACGTGTTAGTTTCACTCTCTGTCTGTACATCTGCTTCACTTCTTTTCCTTCTTTTCCTTTGGTTCTGTCTGTGTATCTTTTGGTTGACTCTGCATGTATCGCAGACACTGTAGACTAAAAACTCTTCATTTACACCTTACTGTCCTCTACACCGGCGGCAGATTTTCACGATAAGGTTTTTTCTTTCCCTCGTCTACAGTCAACACTCTACTGAGTTATGATCACCCATCGTCCATTACACTCATGATATAAAAAGCCATTGCTGTTACCAGACCAGTACGTAAACACTGAACTCTTAAAACCAGATTTTCGATATAAAACTTAATTTCTTTCTTCCTTTCGTGATCAAATATGAAAGGGGAAAGATGCTTCACTTGATATCATTGGGCTGTGCTTTATCACCATGTAACACTCCAACGCCACTAGAATATCAGTTTTTGGTCACAGCAAACAATTCACCAATGGGTTTGTAAGCATCCTGAACATAGAGGGTTTACGAGAGAAAAAGTATGATCTGTGCGATGACATAGGGTCCTCTTTTCTTCACGCATGAAAGGTTAATACAAATATTAATCTTGCGTTTGATTGAACCCCATGGAATAAATGAAACAGATCCATTCCTTTGCACACAAGGAACATGAAGGACCGAGTTACTTCATTGCCAGTGTCAGCTCTGGGATCACATCCAGGGCATATGAAAGTTGGAATTTTTTCGTATTGTAGGGTGATGACGTGTGTCCATTGAACGGCCTAGTGGCCAAGTCCGTGATTACTTGTGGCTCCTGTTTGTCAGTTTGACCAAATCAGTGGTGACGTGCATCCCCTGTGAGACCTTGCGGTCACGTCTTCGGTGATATATGGCCCTTATGTGGCCCTGTGGTTAAGTCATAGGTGACGAGTGGCCCCTGTGTGGCCTTGTGGCTAGGTCAATAGTGACGTGTGGTCCCTCTGCAGCCATGTGACCGTGTCATATATGAGATTTTGACAGACTGATGCTTTCCTCTTGTTTGTAAGCATTGCTTGTTGAGATTATTCGGCAAGTGAAAAAATGACAAGAGAAGAACGTTCATATCCTGCTTCTGTTTTCCACAGTACATTAATATCCTCTTTCAGAATTGAGTAGATTTTCTGTGATCAACATTCAGTATAGTATTCAGGTGTTAGTCAGTCATGTGTGTGGAACTGATCGATATTCCCAGAAAATACAGAAAAAAATCACGTGATACAGTGATGGGGAACATTATTGGTAAAGAAAGAGTCTACGAGGAATTCAGACTCTGTTCACTGTACTGGTTCGTGCTGCTGTGGAGTCTGGACTCTAGTTGCAAATAAAAGCTAGCCAGTTTTCATCCAACTCAATTAATCTGTTTACTGACATTGCTATCTGCAAATTTTTCTGCAATTTCATGTATACACACTTCTTTGCGAGGCATGAATTAATTTTGCATCGAATTAGGACATTTGACGATAAAGACAAGCACCAAACACTCGCAGAAACATTCTTAAAGTCTCTTATAGCTATTATTTTTTTCTATTTACTTTTTAGCGTGCAAGAAGGTGTATGTGTGAGGTACATAAACATTAATGTCAGTGTTTTTATAGAATGGTACCATCAGTCCCTCAAGTAGTATTGCACAGAGGTGTATATGATCATGCCTGTATACACCTACGCCTACTCACTGTCAACCACCACAACACAGGTACAGATAGCCACTACCTACATCTACATCCACACACAACCCATCATTGTTATCAGTTGTTTATCTCTCGAAGGCAAGAATATATTGAGTTTTTGTCTACATGTCATACGTAACAATAACTGGCCTTTTTTGTTGGATATATATTGTGTTAGAATTGGCTCGGGTAAATCACCTATAAGCGGATTCCTCATTAAACAACAGATCCTGTGCTTTATGGTTGACCATAATACGTTCAGCTTCGGTAGGTTAATGTTCGTAAAATCTGCTGTAAGTCGGGCTCTAAGCCCTGCGTTATGAACTGGCATTTTAGTTAAATATTGTCACATTACAAAATGTTCACATCCAATTATCAACAGATTATAACTGATAATGAAAAAAAGATTCCTGTTGCTTGTAATTGGGTCTGTGTTATTCTGCAGATGGTGATATATTCATGCAGATTAGAAGGTTGAAATATCCCTTTCTTTGAGATATACACGTAAACTGAATGAATGATTAAATGCGAAGATTCACATTAGAAATATGACAGAAAGTTTGAAAATCTTATTAGTGTAGCGGTCAGCGTTGCTAGCCATAAATAAATGTAACCGCGTTTATCCATTTGGGTTGGTCAGTACAGAGGTTCCTGGCCCTGCAGGCAGCAGTACAGAGCCGAAGTAACAACAACACAGCACCAGCTTATTAGAGTCCACTTCCTGCTGCACAGCGACGAAAACGACGCCGTACCGATGTCTCTCAAGTAGCTTCGCAGCTGTGCAACCACAGTCGCTTATAAGTACCTGAAGCTCGTCAGCCACAGTTAACCGCGGCTGCACCATCCGCTCACCAAAGCCAACTCTGCAGCAGAATGACGCAAGAAGCGACATAGGACCGCTATTCCAAACGCAACAGCCCAGTTCCCCATTCTCTGTTAACCTATTACAAACAATCAGCGGTTCCACGCAGCACCAGCGGCATACATACCCAGTCAGTCAGTTCACGTAGCAGGAGAATCAGCGTGGTTGGTAAGTGCACTAACTGCACGCGTTTTTTCCATGCAGGACATAGGTTCTCACACCACTCCAGGTAGGACGTGTCGCAGTGTCTGGGATGTGAAAATAGAATATGATTTTTTCCTTGCTTGTTCATTATATACCTGCACTCATGAAATAGTTGGTTAACTGGATTTGAAGGGATTTACTGTCATCGCATTTACAACGTTTGATCGTAACCAATTCTAATGTTCAACGCATCCGTTTCCAAAGAAACTTTTCCCATATCAGTACTACATCTCTTAGATTTAAGCTTTGTTCCAATTGTCCCGGTTACTGTATTTTCTTCTTGTAAGAGATCTTTTTGATTTACGATGTCGAAATATTGGAATTTTTGGAAACGTATTGAGCTAATAGACATGTTTATTCTTTATTATTTATTTCATCTGCCATTTGTCTGAAGACTTTCCAATTTTAATCTCTCTCTAAATGTTTTTATAGTTCTCTCTACTTGCAGCGCTACCCCCCACTTCTGTATCGCCCGCAAATTTTGGGGAAGTTAGATATGAGACTTTATGAAAAGAATGGGGTCAGGGACCGACCTATGTGGTACAACGCTCGTTACATCTAACCAGTCTGAGGATTTGTCATATAAAACGACTCACAACTTCCTGTCGGTGAGCCAGTCACTAATTCATGTGCAAAGTTCGTCTCCTATTGGATGTGACTTTAGTTACATAAAAGTCTCCTGTGTGGTACTCTGGCGAACGCTTTATGAAAGTCAAGATATAGTACATCAAAGGGTGAAGCTGAGTCCCAACTACAATATATTACATCGAAGAATTCTAGCAGACTTGTTATACAAGATCTTATGTTACAGAATTCACGCTCATTGCCTGTTGTTAATTGGTTGTCTACCAGAAATTTCACAATTTTGTTTTGTGTTATGTTTTCCATCGTTTTACTTAGAAGTGACGTGAGGCTAATAGGGCGTTAATTCAAGGCACATCTTATATCTCAATTTTCATACATGTGACTGACATTTTCCTGTTTCCAGTCTTTTGCTGCCTCACCTCCCGTTCATGATTTATTAAATGTTTTCGATATGGGAAATATCAACTGGCGTGTGAACTCCTTTAGAAATCTCGGGGCTAAGTTCTCGGGGCCAGTGGGTTTTGTTTGGGTTTAGTTGTACTTCATAACTCTTAATTTCCCTTACCTTTAACTTTTCGTCATCAGTCCCTCAAAACATTGCTTGTGTTGAGGCGTCAATGCATGATTCTTCTTCGACTGTAGATACGAGGTTAAAGGACTTATTTAGTATAAAGTCCATTATATCTATATCATCAGATACTTACCTTTCTCCGTTTCAATCTCTCCTGCTGTACCTTCTTCATTCAGTCTTTGCCTTACATATTTGAAGAACTCCTACGATCGTATTTAACATACAAGGAAGCAATCTTTTTAAGCTTGCGCTTACCTTGTCTTATGATCATTTTGACTAGTTCCTGACGATTCTCTTTGAATGAATGAGTTTTTCTATTTTCTTAGTCATCCGGGATGTTGTAAGTTTGCGTTGTCTTTCTTCATGACCCTTGGAGCACTTTTACTCTGGATAAGAAGTAATTTGTCTTTAGAAATCTTCCACAGCCCTTCTACTGTATTCATATGAAGGAGTTCTGTCCAGTAAGTATCTCTACTTTCATCCCTTATACTCGCAAAGTTTGCACGACTGTGATCTGCGATTAGGAGTTTGTTGTCATTCGTTTTAAAATCTTGTATTTTAATTTCCAGTCTGATAATGTTATGTTTATTACATGCATGTATTTCCCAGAGTTTCGACTACCTCGCAGGAGTTGATCAGGTCTATGTTGATGGTGGGGACAAAATCAAGGGAGTTTCGTCCTCAAGTCGTTTTTTTTAACAAACTGTTCAAGGAAAGTGTCCTTTATCAAGCTAATTAATCCATCTCCCTCTTGATCTCCTGCTAATGTATTTGTTTATTCTTGGAATGTTATAGTCACCTACAATGATAACTTCCTTTTTGTTATAAAAGACATTATTCTTCTATCCTTTAGCGTTTTGTCACCTTCTGCCTTTTGCTTTGGAGGTCTATGTATAACGCCAAGATGCAGTTTACTTTTATTTTTTTCTTGGCAACATCAATGTAATGAGAGAGAGAGAGAGAGAGAGAGAGAGAGAGAGAGAGAGAGAGAGATACACACCCGACTGTAATGTGGATATGGGCACCCGTGATGATGTCCTGCTGTAAATGATTATTTGAACAAAGGTATAAAGTCATGTCATGGAAACTATTGCAACATCGTACATGTTGGCGAGGCTTCAGGCAGGAGGTGGGACATGTCTGTTACTAACCTACCGTCTTGACTCGGACCGTCCTCCACATCCTACCTGGAATACCTGATAGTCAGCCTGGAGCCCAGGTGCTGCTGCCGCCCTACATCCAACCCACCTTCAGCGAGGAGTAAAGACGGCGCGCTGCGTGAGAGGGGCAGCAGCACACGTCTCTCCATGAACTAAGTAAAGGAAAACCCAACATGGCTGCCGGCGGGTGTGGTTGCCCAAGTCCGGAAAATTGAAATTCATTTTAGAGTTTACTGCTGCAGTGTGTTTCTGAGCATCACTGTGCACAGTACAAGATGATTTCTGTGGCATGAATAAAGAGGGGAAGTACGAGTAAGGACTTCTCCACTGGTGTAGCTGTGGGCAAGACCTGGTGCACAGTGGCACTGGTTGTGCTGCTCTGGCAGAGAACGTGCTGACCTTATGTTGGGTCAGGTCGTGTTAAGGTCAAGTGATCTTCAGGGTCACATATATAGTGCTTTGCTTTGAAACGTGTTTTATCATACAGTGAAGAACCATAGTTTTTAGATCACTGATTTCTTGAAAACAAAGTAGAGAGAAAAAAATGAGTACGGGATAAAATTAGAATATGTGGTGTGTAGTGAGGCGAGGGCTGCTGCCGCTGGAGTGTACTGGGTACGTGATGTCATCACTGCTGACGGTGGAAGTTCCCCCTCATGGAAGGTCAAGGTCAGCTTCAGGTCTGGCTCTGTGGACTCGACTCCACCACACGCGTAACAGACTCATTTCTTGCCTGTGTCCGATTCCTTATTTCTTTTTCCCGATACGAGAGGAACCGTAGACCTGTCATCCTCCCCAGCCAAGTGCAGGTGACGTAAACAGTGTTTGTTAAAACGAGTGTGCGCACCAGGGGAGGGGAGGGGGGGGGGGGGAAGGTCCGCCAAGGTTGGTGTGGCCTTGTTCTCCAGCACAAGACTACCTTCCATGTATAAAATCACAGGGGTGTATTTCTCTCTCTTTTATATATATATATATATATATATATATATATATATATATATATATATATATATATATATATATATA
>JAYMFT010235440.1:0-24878 GCA_038088735.1 Panulirus argus | reverse complement strand
AGAGAGAGAGAGAGAGAGAGGTTATACTGGATCTTATGGACTCTCACAAGGTTCACCCTCAGAAGACATTGAGGGTGGTTCGAGTGATTTTTGGGCACCCACCCAAGGTTCAACGCCAGTACAGAGCGAGGTTGGTTCATCCTGGTTCTTATAAACTCACCGAAGGTTCACTCCCAGGAGACACTGAGGGTGGTTCGTACTGGTTTTTAGGGACCCACCCAAGGTTCACCTCTCAGTAGTGAGTGAGTGTGGATCAGATTGGGTCTTGTGGACCCACCCAAGGTTTACTTTCAGTAAAAAGTGAGGGTGGTTCAGATCGATTCTTATGGACCCGCCCAAGGTTCACCCTCAGTACAGAGTGAGGGTGGTCGAGCGGTTTTTAAGGACTCACCCAAGGTTCACCAACATTTGACAATGAGGGTGGTTCATCCTGATTTTTATGAACACAATCAAGGTTCACCCTCAGTTGCGAGCAAGGTTGGCTGAAACATGTTCTTATGGATCCACCCTAAGTTGGCCCTCAGTAGAAAATGAAGGTGGTTAAGCCCGGTTCTTATGGACTCACCCAAGGTTCACCTTTGATAGAGAATGAGGGCGGTTCAATTGGTTCTTATGGACGCACCTAAAGTTCACTCTCAGTAGAATGTGAGGGTGGTTCAGACCGGTTCCTATCAACTCACCCAAGGTTCACCCTTAGTAGAGAGTGAGGGTGGTTAAGATCGGTTCTTATGGACCCAAACGAGGTACACCCTCAGAAGAAAGTGAGGGTGGTTCAGAACGAGCTTATGAACCTGTCCAAGGTTCACCCTCAGTAGAGTATTAGAATGGTTCACACTGGTCTTCATGGGGCAACCCAAGATTAATCCTCAGCAGAGAGTGAGGGTGGTTGAAATTTTCTTTTTCTTTTTTTAATGTTGAAGGCTCAAGTCAAGGACAAAAGTCCACAACAAGGCCGGGCTCTAATTGAAATATGGAGAGATTTCTATGGACCATCCCAAGGTTTAAACTTAGTAGAGAGTGAAGGTGGTTCTTCCTGATACTTATGGAGCAACTCACGGTTCACCCTCAGTAGATTGTGAGGGTGGTTCGAATGGTTTCTATGGACACACTTCAAGTACACCCTCATTAGACAATCAAGGTAGTTCAGACTGGAAGTTATGGACCAATCCAAGGTTCATCCCTAGTAGAAAGTGAGGATGGATCATCCTGGTTCTTATGGACCCGCGAAAGGTTCATCACCAGTAAATAGTATGGATGGTTCATCCTTGTTCTCTTGGAACCACCCAAGGTTCAATGTCATTAGAGAGTGAGGTTGTTGAAGACCGGTTCTTATGGACCTAACCAAGGTTCTCTCTCAGAAAAGAGTATTGGTGGTTAACATTGGTTCTTATGGCCCAACCGAAGATTAACCCCAGAATAGAGTGAGGGTGGTTCAAACTGATTCTTATGAAACAAGGTTCTAACTTAGCAGAGAGTGAGGATGGTTCATCCTTGTTCTCATGGACAAACCCATGGTTCAACCTCCGGAAACAGTGTGGGTGGTTCGAATGTTTTTTAATGACCCACTAAAAATTCAGGCTCATTAGAAAATCAGGGTGGTCCAGGTGGTTCTTATGAACCCACGCAATGTTCACCCTTCGTAGAGAGTTTGAGTGGTTCATCCTGGTTCTTACTGACCCACCCAAGGTTCACCCTCAGTAGAGAGTGAGGATGGTTTATCCTGGTCCTTATGGACCTACGAACGGTACACTCTTAGTAAACAGTGAGGATTGTTCAGACTGATTCATATGAACCAAAACAAGATTCTTCCTTAGTAGAGAGTGAGGGTAGTTTACCTGGTTTTCATGAAAAAACCTACGATTCACCTTCAGTAGACAATGAGGATGGTTCGAATGCTTTTTTGGACCCACCTAAATTTCACCCTTATTAGACAATCAGGGTGGTTCAGACTGGTTCATATGAAACCGTCCAAGATTCACCCTCAGTAAAATGATGGTGGTTTATCCTGGTTCTTATGAACATGCCCAAGGTTCACCCTAGGTAGAAATTCAGGGTGGTTCAGACCAGGTCTTTTGAACCCACTCAAGGTTCACCCTCAGTAACGTAATGGTGGTTCATCCTTGTTCTTATGAACACACCCAAGGTTCACCCTCGGTAGAGAGAGTGGGTGGTTTAGACCGGTTCTTATGAACCCATTCAAGGTTCACCCTCATATGAATTTTTTTTTTGTACCCAACCAAGGTTCATTCTCAGTAGAGATTGTGTGTGGTTCAAACCGATTCTTATGGAGCAACCAAAGGTTCAAACTAAGTAGAGAGCGAGGGCAGTTCATCCTGGTTCTTATGAGCCTACCCACGGATCACACTTAGTAGAGAGTGAGGGTGTTCATTTTGGCATTTATGAACTCACCCAAGGTTCACTCTCAGAAGACAATGAGGTTGTTTCAGACTGGTTTTAATATATCCACGTAAGGTTCGCCATTAACAGAGAGTAAGGATGGTTCATCCTAGTTCTTACTAACTCAACCAAGTTTCACTCTCAGTGGAGTGAGGGTGGTTCATCCCAGCATTTATGGACCCACCCAAGGTTAACCCTCAGTAGAGAGTGAGGGTTGTTTATCGTGATTCTTATGGTCCCACCCAAATTTCATCCTAGTTAGAGATTGAGGGTGGTTAAGACCGGTTCTTTTGGACCCAACCAAGGTTCACCCTTAGTAAAGAATGAGGGTGGTCCGGAATAGTCTTTCGAGCCAACCCAAGATTAACCGTGAGTAGAGAGTGAGGGTGATTCAAACTGATTCTTATGGAGGAACCCAAGGTTCAAACTTAGTAGAGAGTGAGGGTGGTTCATCTTGGTTCTTATTGACCCACTCACGATTTGCTCTCAGCCGTGAGTGACGATGGTTCATCATGGTTCTCAAGGACCCATCTAAGATTCACCATTATTAGAAACTGATGATGATTCTTCTGGTTTTCTATTGACTTAACCAAGGTTCACTCTCAGTAGAAAGTGAGGATGGCTCATCCTATCCCTTTTGGACCCACCAAAGGTTCACTCTCAGGACAGAGTGAAGACTGTTCATCGTGGTTTCTATGGACCCACTCAAGGTTCACCTTCCGTAGAGAGCAAGGATGGTTCATCCTGGTTCTTATGGACCCACCTAAGTTTCACACTCTGTAGAGAGTGAAGAAGGTTAAGACCGGTTTTTATGGTCCCACCTAAGGTTCATACTCTGTAGAGAGTGGGAATGGTTTAAACTTGTTCTTATGAACCCACCTAAGGTTCACCGTCAGTAGAGAGTGAGGGTGGCTCAGCGTGGTCTTTTTGGACCAACCCAAGACTAATCGTCAGTGAGGGTGGATCATACTGATCCTTATGGACCAACTTAAGTTTCAGACATAAAAGAGAGTGAGTGTGGTTCATCCTGGTTCTTGTTGACCCACCCACCATTCATCCTCAGTACAGAGTAGAGGTTGTACATCGTGGTTCTTATGGAACTACCCAAGGTTCACCCAGATCAAAGAATGAGTATAATTCATCATGGTTATTACGGATCCACCTGTGGTTCACACTCAGTAGACTGTGAAGTAGGTTCAGATTGAACCTTATGGACCCACCCAAGTTTAACCTTAAGTAAAGAGTGAGGATGGTTCATACTGTTTTTTATGAACCCACCTAAATTTCACCATCAGTAGAGAGTGAGGGTGGTTAAGACCGGTCCTTCTGGTCCCATCCAAGTGTCACACTCTGTAGAGAGTGAGGATGGTTTAAACTTGTTCTTATGAACCCATCCAAGGTTCACCGTCAGTAGAGAGTGAAGGTGGCTTCGACTGGTCTTTATGGACCAACCCAAGATTAACCCTCAGTATAGAGGAAGGTGGGTCATACTGATGCTTATGGAACAACCTAAGTTTCAGACTTTAAACAGAGTGAGTTAGGTTCACCCTGGTTCTTGTTGATCCACCCACCGTTCATCCTCAGTACAGAGTAAAGGCTGTTCATCGTGGTTCTTATGAAACCATCCAAAGTTCACCCAGATCAGAGAGTGAGGATGGTTCATTCTGGTTCATAAGAACCCACCGAACGGTCACCCTGAGTGGAGAGTAAGGGTAGTTCATCCTGGTTATTATGGACCCACCTAAGGTTCACACTCAGTAGACAGTGAAACAGGTTCAGATTGGATCTTATGGACCCACCCAAGTTTAACCTTAAATAAAGATTGAGGAAGGAGGTTTATCCTGGTTCTTACGGAAAAACCAAAGGTTCATCCTCATTAGACAGTGTGGGTTGTTTAGACTGGTTCTTATGGACCCAATAAAGGCTCACCCTCAGTAAAGAGTAAGGGTGGTTCATTCTGGTCCTTATGGACCCACCCAATATTCACCCTTAGTAGAGAGTGAGGGTGGGTCGTTGTGTTTCCTATGGACCCACCCATGGCTCACTCCCAGCAATGATTGAGGTTTGTTAAGACCGGTTCTTTTGGACCCACTCAAGCTTCACCCTCAGTGCAAAGTGAAGATGGTTCATTATGATTTTTGTGGACCCACCTAAGTTTCACGTTCAGTAGAGAATGAGGATGGGTAAGACTGGTTCTTATGGACCCAACCAAGGTTCACCTTCAGTAGAGAGTGAGGGTACCTCAAACTGGTTATTATGGACCAACCCAAGATTTACCCTCAGCATAGAGTGAGGGTGGTTGAAACTGAATCTTTTGGACCAAGCCAGGGTTCAAACTTGGTAGAGAGTTAGGGTGGTTTTCTCTGTTTCATACGGACCAACCCACGATTCATCCTCAGTGGACTGTGAGGATGGTTCGAATTGCCTTTACGGGTCTACCAAAAGTTCACACTCATTAGACAGACAAGGTGGTTCAGACTGGTTCTCATGGACCCACTCAAGCCTCCCTTTAGCAGAGAGTGGGGATGGTTCATCCTGGTTCTTATGGACCCACTCAAGGTTCATACTCAGTAGACAGTGAAGGAGGTTAAGACTTGATCTTATGGACTCATTCAAGGTTCACCCTCAGTAAAGAGAGAGTAGTTCATCATGGTTCTTATGGACACACCCAGTGTTCAGCCTTTGTAGAGAGTGAGGGTGGTTCAGACCGGATTTTATAAACCAAACCGAGGTTATAACTTAGTAGAGAATAATGGTGGTTCATCCTGGTTCTCTTGAATAAATCCACTGTTCACCTTCAGTGGACAGTGAGGGTGGTTCGAAAGGTTATTATGGACCTACCCAAAGTTCATCCTCATCAGACAATCAGGGTTATTTAGACTGGTTTGTATGGATTCTACCAAACTTCAGCCTTAGTAGAGAGCGAGGACGGTTCATCCTGGTTCTTATGGACCTACGGAAGGTACTCTCTCAGTAAAAGAGTGAGGGTGGGTTCTCCTGGTTATCTTGGATCCACCCAAGGTTCAACCTCAGTAGAGATTAGGGTGTTTCACCCTGGTTTTATTGACTAGCCCAAGGTTCACCTACAGTGCAGAGTGAGGGTGATTCATACTGGATGTTCTTAGCCCACCAAAAGTTGATAATCCTTAGAAAATGAGAGTGGTTCAGACCGATTTTTATGAACTCACCCGAGGTTCACCCTCAGTAAAGAGTGATGGTGGTTTATTATGGTTCTCATGGATACGCCTAAGGATCACCCTCAGTAAAGAGAGAGGGCTATTTAGGCAGGTGGTTATGGACCCACCCAAGGTTCACCGTCATAAGACAGTGAGGGTGGTTCGAATGGTTTTCAGTACCCACCAAGGTTCATTCCCTGTAGGCAATGAGTGTGGTTCAAACTGATTCTTATGGAGCAACCCAGGGTTCAAACCCAGTAAAGAATGAGGGTGTTTCATCCTGACACTTATGGACCCACCCAAGGTTCACTCTTAGTATCGAGTGAAGAGGGTTCATCGTGGTTTTTATGGACCCATCCAAGGTTCATCCTCAATAGAGAATGAGGACGGTTCATACTGATTCTTATGGACCAACCCAAGTTTTAAACTTAGAAGAGAGTGAGGGTGGTTCGTCCTGGTTCTTATAGACCCATCCAGGGTCCACCCAGATTAAAGAATGGAATGTTTCATCCTGGTTCTTAAGGACCCACCGAAGGTTCATCCTGAGTAGAGAGTGAGTATAGTTCATCCTGGTTATTATGGATCCAACTAAGGTTCACACTCAGTAGACAGTGAAAGAGGTTCAGACTGGATCTTATGGACCCACCCAAGTTTCACCTTACTTAAAGAGTGAGGGTAGATCATCCTGGTTCTTATGGACGCATCAAAGGTTCACCTTCAGTGTACATCGAGGGTGGTTCCTCTTGGTTCTTATCGACACACTTAAGGTTCACCCTCAGTAGAGAGTTAGATTGTTTCATCCAGGTTCTTATCGACTAACCCAAGAATTACCTTCAGGAGAGAGTGAGGGTGATTCAGACAGGATATTTCGGACCACCAAAGATTTGCCCTCCTTAGAAAGTGTAAGTGGTTCAGACCGACTCTTATGAACCCACTCGAGGTTCACCATTACTAAAGAGTGTTGCTGGTTCTTTATGGTTCTTATGGACACACACCTAAGGTGTAAAGAGAGAGGGCTGCTTAGGCCGGTAGTTATGGACCCACCCAAGGGTCACCGTCATAAGACAGTGAGGGTGGTTGGAATGGTTTATATGTACCCACTAAGGTTAATTCTTAGTAGAAAATGCGCGTGGTTCAAGCTGATTCTTATGAAGCAACCCAAGGTTTAAACTCAGTAGAGAGTGAGGGTGGTTCATCCTGGTTCTTATGGACCAACCCTGGGTTCACACTCAGTAGAGATTGAGGGTGGTTCTTTCTGGTATTAATAGACTCGCTCAAGGTTCACCTTCAGAAGACAGTGAGGGTAGTTCCTACTCGGTCTTATTGACCCATCCAAGGTTCACCCTTAGTAGAAAGTGAAGGTGGTTCAGACTGGATATTATTGACCCAGCCAAGGTTCAACCTAAGTAGAAAGTGAGAGTGGTTCAGACAGATTCTTAAGAACCCATCCTAGGTTCACCCTCTACCGAGGGTGATGGTGGCTGATCCTTGTTCTTTTGGACCCACCTAAGGTTCACCTTCAGTAGAGAGTGATGGTGGCTGATCCTTATTCCCATGGACCCTCCCAAGGTTCACCCTCATAAGACAGTGAGGGTGGTTGGAATGGTTATTATGGACCCATCCAAAGTTCACACTCAGTTGACAATGAGCGTGGTTGAGACTGGTTTTGATGAATCCACGTAAGGTTCACCATTAGTAGAGAGTGAGGATGGTTCATCCTGATTCTTACTGACTCAACCAAGGTTCACCCTCAGTAGAGAGCAAGGGTGGTTCATCTGAGCACTTACGGACACACCCTCAGAAGAGAATTAGGGTGGTTTATCCTGGTTCTTACTGACCCAATCAAGTTTCATCCTAGGTAGAGAGTGAGGGTTAGTAAGACCGGTTCTTTTGGACCCACCCAAGGATCAATCTTGGTAAAAAGGGAGGGTGGTTCAGACTAGTTCTTATGGACAAACCCGATTAATCCTTAGTCAAGAGTGAGGGTGGTTCAAACTGATTCTTATGGAGCAACCCAAGCTTCAAACTTAGTAGAGAGTGAGGGTGGTTCATTCTCATTCTTATTAATCCGCACACGGTTCACCCGCAGTAGAGAGTGAAGATGATTCATCATGGTTCTCAAGGACCCATCCAAGGTTCACCATTAGTAGAGACTAATGATGGTTCCTCTAGTTTTTATTGACTCAACCAAGGTTCACCCTCAGTAGAGACTGAGGTTGGTTTATGCTGGCACTTATGGACACGCCTAAGGTTCACTCTCAGGAAAGAATGAAGAGGGTTCTTCGTTTTTCTTATAGACCTACTTAAGGTTCACCTTCAGTAGAGAGTGAGGATTGTTTATCCTGGTTCTTATGGATCCACCTAAGTTTCATCCTCAGTAGAGAGTGAGGGTAGTTAAGACCGGTTGTTATGGTCCCACCCAAGGTTCACACTCTGTAGAGAGTTAGGATGTTCATACTGGTTCTTATGAACCTACCCAAGGTTGAACCTCAGTAAAGAGTGAAGGTGGCTCGACTGGTTTTTATGGACCAGCCAAAGATTAAGCCTCAGTATAGAGTGAGGGTAGGTCACACTGTGTTTTATGGACCAACCTAAGTTTCAGACTTAAAAGAGAGTGTGTGTGGTTCATACTGGTTCTTAATGACCCACCCACCATTCATCCTCAGAACAGAGTAAAGGTTGTTCATCGTGGTTCTTATGGACCCACCCAAGGTTCATCCAGATTAAAAAGTGAGGATGGTTCATTCTGGTTCTTAAGGACCCACCTAACGTTCACCCTGAGTCGAGAGTGAGGATAGTTCATCCTGGTTATTATGGACCTACCTAAGATTCACACTCAGTAGACAGTGAAGAAGGTTCAGATTGGATCTTATGGACCCACCCAAGTTTAACCTTAAGTAAAGTGTGAGGAACGTTCATCCTGGCTCTTATGGACAAACCAAAGGTTCACCCTCAATAGACAGTGAGGGTGGTTTAGACTGATTCTTATGGACCCAACAGAGGTTCGTCCTCAGCAAAGAGTGACGGTGGTTCATTCTGGTCCTTGTGGACCCACCCAAAGTTGTTCACCCTTAGCAGAGAGTGAGGGTGGGTCATCCAGTTTCCTATGGGCCTACACAAAGTAAAAATTGAGGTTTGTTAATACCTGTTCTTTTGGACCCACCCAAGGTTCACCCTCAGTACACAGTTGAGATGGGTCATATTGATTCTTATGGACCCACCTAAGTTTCACTCTCAGTAGAGAGTGAGGATGGTTCATGTTGGTTCTTATGAACCCACCCTCAGTAGAGAGTGAGGGTGGGTGAGACTGGTTCTTATGGAACAACCCAAGATTGACCCTCAGTATAGAGTGAGGGTTATTCAAATTGATTGTTTTGAACTAAGCCAGGGTTCAAACTTGGTAGAGTGAGGGTGGTTATCTTTGGCTCCTATGGACCAACCCACGGTTCAACCGCAGTTTACAGTGAGGATGGTTCGAATAGCTTTTATGGATCTACCTAAAGTTTACACTCATTAGACAATCAGGGTGGTTCAGACCGGTTTTCATGGACCCACCCAAACCTCTCCTTAGCAGAGAGTGTGGATGGTTCATCCTAGATCTTATAGACCCACTCAAGGTTCACACTCAACAGACTGTGAAGAAGGTTCAGACTGGATCTTATGGACCCATCTAAGGTTTACCCTCAGTAAACAGAGGGTAGTTTATCATTGTTCTTATGGACCCACCCAAAGCTCACACTTTGTAGAGAGTGAGAAAGGTTCATATTGGTTTCTATGGATCCAACAGAGGTTCATCCTCAGTAGAGAGAGTTGTTTATCCTGGTTCTTATAGACCTACCTAATGTTCAATGTTAGTAAAGAGTGAGGTTGGTTAAGACCGGAACGCATGAACCCATCCAAGGTTTACCTTTAGTAGAAAGAGAGGGTGGTTTAGACTGGATTTTATGGACTCACCCAAACTTCAGCCTGAGTAGAAAGTGAGGATGGTTCATTCTGTTTCTTATGGACCTGCGAAAGTTTCTCTCTCTGTAAAGAGTGAGAGTTGTTTCTCCTGGTTATTTTGGACCCACCCAAGGTTCACCCTCAGTAGAGAGTTAGAGTGCTTCAGCCCTGTTCTTATGGATTTAGAAAAGGGTTTACATTCATCAGGGAGTGAGGGTGGTTCAGACAGGATATTATGGATCCACCAAAGGTTCACCCTCCTTAGAAAGTGAGAGTGGTTCAGACCGATTCTTATGAACCAACTCGAGGTTCAACCTTAGTGAAGAGTGATTGTGGTTCATTATGGTTCTTATGGACACACCGAAGGTTCACCCTCAGTAAAGAGAGAGGGCTCTTTAGGCCGGTAGTTATGGACCTACCCAAGGTTAGGTTCACTGACATAAGGCAGTGAGGGTGGTTCGAATGGTTTTTATGTTCCCAACAAGGTTCATTCTCAATAGAGAGTGAGGGTGGTTCATCCTGGTTCTTATGGACCCACCCACTGTTCACACTAAGTAGAGATTGAGGGTGGTTCATTCTGGTTTAATGGACTCACCTGAGGTTCACCCTCAGGAGACAGTGAGGGTAGTTCCTACAGGGTCTCATGGACCCACCCAAGGTTTACCCTCAGTAGAGAGTAAGGGTGATTCAGACCGGATCTTATGGATCCAGCCAAGGTTTACCCTTTTTAGAAAGTGAGAGTGATTCAGACCGATTCTTATGAACCCATCCAAGGTTCACCCTCGGTAGAGGGTGATGGTGGTTGATCCTTTTTCTTACAGACCCATCCAAGGTTCACCCTCAGTAGAGAGTGAGGGTTGTTTAGACAGGTTCTTATGGAGCCTTCCAAAGTTCACCCTCATAAGACAGTGAGGTTGGTTAGAATGGTTGTTATGGACCCATCCAAAGTTCATTCTCAGTTGACAATGAGGGTGATTCAGAATGGTTTTAATGAATCCTCGTAAGGTTCACCATTAGTTGAGAGTAAGTATGGTTCATCCTGGTTCTTATTAACTCAACGAAGGTTCACCCTCAGTAGAGAGTGAGGATGGTTCATCCGAGCACTAATGAACCCACTCAAGGTTCACCCTCAGTAGAGAATAGGGGTGTTTCATCCTAGTTCTTATTGACCCACCCAAGTTTCATTCTAAGTAGGGAGTGAGGGTTGTTAAGACTGGTTCTTTTGGACCCACCCAAGGATCAATCTTAGTAAAGAGTGAGTGTGTTTCAGACCAGTTCTTATGGACCAAATTGATGAACTCTCTGTTGAGAGTGAGGGTGGTTCAAACTGATTCTTATGGACCAACCTAAGGTTCAAACTTAGTAGAGAGTGAGGGTGGTTCATCCAGGTTCTTATTGACCTACCCACGTTTCACCCTCAGTAGAGAGTGAAGATGGTTCTTCATGGTACTTAATGACCCACCCTAGTTTCATCATTAGTAGAGACTGATGATGGTTCTTCTGGTTTTTATTGACTCATCCAAGGTTTACCCTCAACAGAGAGGGATAGTTGTTCATCCTGTCACTTATGGACCCACCCAAGATTCACTCTCAGTACCAAGTGAAGACGGTTCATCGTAGTTCTTATGGACCCACCTAAGGTTCACCCTCAACAGAGTGAGGATGGTTCATCCTGGTTCTTGTGGACTCACCTACGTTTCAGTTTCAGTAGAGAGTGAGGTTGGTTAAGACCGGTTCTTATGGTCCCATCCAAGTGTCACACTCTGTAGAGAGTGAGTATAGTTTATACTTGTTCTTATGAACCCACCTAAGGTTAAACCTCAGTAGAGAGTGAGGGAGGCTCACTCTGGTTCTTATGGACTAACCCAAGATTAACCCTCAGTCTAGAATGAGGGTGGTTCAAACTGATTCTTATGGACCAACCTAAGGTTCAAACTTAGTAGAAAGTGAGGGTGGTTCATTCTGTTTCTTATTGACCCATCCACGTTCATCCTCAGTAGAGAGCGAAAATGGTTCATCATGGTTCTTAATGACCCACCCTAGTTTCACCATTAGTAGAGACTGATGATGATTCTTCTGGTTTTTATTGACTCAGCCAAGGATGACCGTCAGTAGAGAGGGAGAGTTGTTCATCCTGTCACTTATGGGCGCACCTATGGTTCACTTCCACGTAAGGTTCATCATTAGTAGAGAGTGAAAGTGGTCCATCCTTGTTCTTATTAACTCAACCAAGGTTCACCCTCAGTACAGCGTGAGGGTGGTTCATCCGAGCACTAGTGGACCCACCCAAGGTTCACCATCAGTAGAGAATGTGGGTGGTTTATCCTGGTTCTTACTGACCCACCCAAGTTTCACCCTAAGTAGAGAGTGAGGGTTGTTAAGACCTGTTCTTTTGGTACCATCCAAGGATCATTCTAAAGAGTGTGTTTCAGACTAGTTCATATGGACGAACCCAATTAATCCTCAGTAGAGAGTGAGGGTAGTTCAAACTGATTCTTATGGAGCAACCAAAGGTTCAAACTTAGTAGAGAGTGTGGATGCTTCATCCAGGTTCTTATTGACCCTCCCACGTTTGACCCTCAGTAGAAAGTGAAGATGGTTCATCATGGTTCTTAATGACCCACTAAAGGTTCACCATTAGTAGAGACTGATGATAGTTCTTCTGGTTTTTATTGACTCAACCAAGGTTGACCCTAAGTAGAGAGGGAGGGTGGTTCATCCTGGTCCTTATGGACTCATCCAAGGTTCAACCAGATTAAAGAGTGAAATGTTGTATCCTGGTTCTTAAGGATCCACCAAAGGTTCACCCTGAGTAGAGAGCGAGGATAGTTCATCTTGGTTATTATGGATCCAAATAAGGTTCACACTCAGTAGAAAGTGAAAGAAGTTCCGACTGAATCCTATGGACCCACCCAAGGTTCACCTTAAGTAAAGTGTGAGAGTGGATCATCCTGGTTATTATGGACCCACCAAAGGTTCACCCTCAGCAGACAGTGAGGGTGGCTCCTCTTGGTTTTTATGGACACACCCGAGGTTCATCCTCAGTGGAGAGTGAGGCTGGTTCAAACTGATTCTTCTGAACCAACCCAAGGTTGTTATGGACCCATCCATGGTTCATTCTCATTTGACTATGAGGTTGGTTCAGACTGGTTTTAATGAATCCACGTATGGTTCACCATTAGTAGAAACCGTGGATGGTTCATCCTGGTTCTTATTGACTCAACCAAGGTTCAGCCTCAGTAGAGAGTGAGGGTAGTTTATCCTGTTTATTTGGACCCACCTAAATTCATCCTAAGTAGAAAGTGAAGGTGGTTAAGACCGGTTCTTTTGGACCACCCAAGGATCAATCTTGGTAAAAAGTGAGGGTGGTTCAGACTAGTTCTTATGGACCAACCCAAGATTAATCCTCAGTAGAGAGTGAGTGTGGTTCATACTGATTATTATGGACCAGCTCAAGATTGAAACGTAGTAGAGAGTGAGGGTATTTCATCCTGGTTTTTACTGACCGACTCACGGTTCACCATCAGTAAAAAGTGAAGATAGTTCATCATTGTTCTTAAGGATCCGTCCAAGGTTCATTATTAGTAGAGAGTGGTGATGGTTCTTCTGGTTTATATTGACTCAACCAAAGTTCACCCTCAGTAGAGAGTGAGGGTAGTTCATCCTGGCACTTATGGGCTCATGTAAGGATCACTCTCAGTACAAAGTGAAGACGGTTTATAGTGGTTTATATGGACCCACTCAAGGTTTACCTTCCGTAGAGAGTGAGGATGGTTCTTCCTGGTTCTTATGGACCCACCTAAGTTTCACCCTCAGTAGAGAGTGAGGATGGTTAAGACCTGTTCTTAAGGTCTCACCAAAGGTTCACACTGTAGAGAGTAAGGATGGTTCATACTGGTTCTTATGAACCCACCCAAAGTTCACCCTCCGTAAAGAGGGAAGGTGGTTCAGACTGTTTTTCTGGACCAACCCAAGATTAACCCTCAGTATAGAGAGAGGGTGGGTCAAACTGATTCATATGGACCAACCTAAGTATCCGATTCAGACGAGAGTGAGTGTGGTTCATCCTGGTTCTTATGGACCCATCCAAGGTTCATCCTCAGTATAGAGTAAAGGTTGTTCATCGTGGTTCTTATGGACCCACCCAAGGTTGATCGAGATTAAAGAGTGAGGATGGTTCATTCTGGTTCTTAAGGACCCACCGAACGTTCACCCTAAGTAGAGAATGAGGATAGTTCATCCTTTTTATTATGGACCCAACTAAGGTTCACACTCCGTAGACAGTAAAGGAGGATCAGACTGGATCTTATGGACTCACCCAAGTCTAACCTTAAGTAAAGAGTGAGGAAGGTTTACCCTGGTTCTTATGCACAAAGCAAAGGTTCATCCTCAGTATACAGTGAGGGTGGATTAGTCTGGTTCTTATGGACCCACCAGAGGTTCACCTTCAGTACAGAGTGAAGATAGTTCATTGTGATTCTTATGGACCCACCTAGGTTTCACTCTCAGTAGAGATTGAGGGAGGTTAAGACCGGTTCTTATGGACCCAACCACGGTTGATCTTCAGTAGAAAGTAAGGGTTGACCAGACTGGTTGTTATGGACCAACCCAAGATTAACCCTCAGTATAGAGTGAGGGTGGTTAAAATATTCTTTTGGACAACCCAGGGTTCAAACTTGGTAGAGAGTGAGGATGGTTCTCTTTGGTTCTTATGGACCAACCCACTATTCACCCTCAGTGGACACTGAAGGTGGTTCTAATTTCTTTTATGGACCAACCTAAAGTTAAAACTCAATAGAAAATCAGGGTGGTTCAGAGTGGTTTTTATGGACTCACCCAAGTTTCTGCCTTAGTAGAGAGTGAGGATGGTTCATCCTGGTTCTTATGGACCTACGAAAGGTTCTCTCTCAGGAAGCAGTGAGGGTGTTTTCTCCTTTTTTTTTTTTTGGAACCAACCAAAGTTAATCCTCAGTAGAGATTTAGGGTGTTTCATACTGGTTCTTATGAACTAACCAAAGGTTCACCTTCAGTAGAGAGTTTGGGTGGTTCAGACGGGAAATTTTGAATCCACCAAAGATTCACCGTCGTAAGACAGTGAGGTTGGTTCGAACGTGTTTATGTACTCACCAAGGTCATTCTCAGTAGACAATGAGTGTTGTTCAAACTGATTCTTATTGAGCAATCCAAGATTCAAACTCAGCATAGAGTGAAGGTGGTTCATCCTGGTAGGGAGTGAGGGTGCTTCATTCTGGTTTTGATGGACTGACCCAAGGTTCACCCTTAAGAAAGAGTGAGGGTGGTTCATACTGGGCGTTATGGACCCACCCAAGGTTCACCCTCAGTAGAGGGTGATGGTGGCTCATCCTTTTTCTTATGGATCCACTACAGGTTCACCCTTAGTAGAGAGTGATGATGGCTCATCCTTGTCCTTATGGATCCACCCAAAATTCACCCTCGGTAGAGGGTGATGGTGATTTAGACCAGTTCTTATGGACCCTCCCAAGGTTCACCCTCATTAGACATTGAGGATGGTTGGAATAGTTGTTATGGACCCATCTAAGGTTCACTCTTAGTTGACAGTGAAGTTGGTTCAGACTGGTTTTAATGAATCCAAGTAAGGTTCACAATAAGTAGAGAGTGAGGATGGTTCATCCTGGTTCTTATTGACTCAACCAAGGTTCACCCTCAGTAGAGATTGGGGGTGGTTCATCCTGGTTCTTGTGGACCCACCTAGGTTTCATCCTAAGTTGAGTGAGGGTGGTTAAGACCGGTTCTTCTGAACCCACCGAAGGATCACCCTTAGTAAAGAGTGAGGGTTGTTCAGACTAGCTCTTTAGGACCAACCCAAGGTTAACTCTCAAAAGAGAGTGAGGGTGGTTCAAACTTATTTTATGGACCAACTCAAAGTTTAAATTTAGTAGAGAATGAGGGTGATTCGTCTTGATTCTTATTGACCCAATCAGGGGTCACCCAGAGTATAGAATGGAGATGGTCCATCGTGGTTCTTAAGGACTCACCCAAGGTTCACCATTATTAGAGAGCAATGATGGTTTTTCTGGTTTTATTAACTCAACCAAGGTTCACCCTCAGTAGAGTGAGGGTAGTTCATTCTGGCACTTATGGACCCACCCAAGGTTCATTCTCAGTACAGAGGATGACGGTTCATCGTGGTTCTTAGGACCTACTCAAGGTTCTCCTTCGGTGGAGAGTGAAGATGGTTCATCCTGGTTCTTATGGTCCCACCTAGGTTTGACCCTCAGTAGAGAGTGAGGGTGGTTAAGACCGGTTCTTATGGTCCCACTTAAGGTTCACACTCTGCAGAGAGTGAGGATGGTTTATACTGGTTCTTATGAACCTGACCAAGGCTCACCCTCAGTGAAAAAATAAGGTCGATCAGACTGGTTCTTTTGGACCAACCCCAAGATTAACCCTGTGTATAGAGTGAGTGTGGTTAAAACTGCTTCTTTTGGACCAACCAAGGATTCAAGCTTGGTAGAGAGTGAGGGTGTTCATCCCGGTTCTCTTTGACCAACCCACGGATCACCCACAGTGGACAGTGAGGGTGGTTCGAATTGCTTTTATGGACCAACCTAAAGTTCACACTCATTAGAAAATCAGGGTGGTACAGAGTGGTTTTTATGGACTCACCCAAGTTTCAACCTTATTAGAGAGTGAGGACTTTTCATCTTGGTTCTTATAGATCTACGAAAGGTTCTCTCTCAGTAAACAGTGAGGGTGTTTTCTCCTGATTATTTTCGAACCATCGAAGGTTTACCCTCGGTAGAGTTAGGATGTTTCATCCTCATTCTTATTGACTAAGCCAAGGTTCACCTTCGGTAGAGAGTGTGGGTGGTTAAAACAGGATCATTTGGAACCACCAAAGGCTCACCGTCAAAAGATAGAGAGTGTGGTTCGAATAGTTTTTATGTACCAACCAAGGTTCATTCTCAGTCGAAAATGAGTGTTGTTCAAACTGATTCATATGGAGCAACCCAAGGTTTAAACTTAGCATAGAGTGAGGGTGGTTCATCCTGGTTCTTATGGACTCACCTAGGGGTCACACCCAGTAGAAGGTGAAAATGGTTCATTCTGGTTTTAATGGACTCACCAAAGTTTCACTCTCAGGAGACAGTGAGGGTGGTTCATACTTGGTCTCATGGACCCACCCAAGGTTCACCCTCAGTTTAGAGTGAGGGTGGTTCAGATCGGATCTTCTGGGCCCAGCTAAGGATCATCCTCACTAGAAAGTGAGAGTTATTCAGATCGGTTTTTATGAACCACCCAAAGTTCACCCTCAGTAGAGGGTGATGGTGGCTCATCCTTTTTCTTATGGAGACACACAAGTTTCACCCTCAGTGGAGAGTGAGGGTGGCTCATTTTTGTTCTTATGGATCAATCCAAGGTTCACGTGACCTCAGTATAGAGTGAGGGTGGTTTTGACCTGTTTCTATTGACCCTCTGAAGGTTCACCCCTATAAGGCATTGAGGATGGTTGGAATGGTTGCTATGGACCCATATAAGGTTCACTCTCAGTTGACAATGAGGTTGGTTCAGACTGGTTTTAATGAATCCACGTAAGGTTCATCATTAGTAGAGAATGAGGATAGTTCATCCTGGTTCTTATAGACTCAACCAAGTTCATCGTCAGTAGAGAGTGAGGGTAGTTTATCATGGTTCTTATGAACCCACCCAAGTTTCATCCCAAGCAGACAATGAGGGAGGCTATGCTGGTTCTTTTGGACCCACCGAAGGTTCACCCTTAGTAAAGAGTGAGGATAGTTCTGACTAGTTCTTATGGACCAACCTAAGATTAACACTCAGTCAAGAGTGAGTGAGTTTCAAACTGATTGTTATAGACCAACCCAATGTTCAAACTTAGTAGAGAGTGAGGGTGGTTCATCCTGGTTCTCACTGATTCATCCAAGGTTCACTCTCAGTAGAGAGTGAATAGGTTTATCTTGGTTCTTAAGGACCCACCCAAAGTTCACCATTAATAGAGAGTGATGATGGTTCTTCTGGTTTTAATAAACTCAACCAAGGTTTGCCCTCAGTAGAGATAGTGGGTGGTTCATCCCGGCACTTATGGACCCACGTAAGGTTCACTCTCAGTACCGAATGAAGACGGTTCATCTTCGTTCTTATGGACCCACTCAAGGTTCACCTTCAGTAGAGAGTGAGGATGATTCATCCTGGTTCTTATGGACCCACCCAAGGTTCACTCTTAGTATCGAATGAAGACGGTTCATCGTGGCTCTTATGGACCCAACCGAAGTTCACCCAGATTAAAGAATGGGATAGTTCATCTTGGTTCTTAAGGACCCACCAAAGGTTCACCTTGGGTAGGGAGTGAGAATAAATCATCCTGGTTATTAAGGATCCAAATAAGGTTCACACACAATAGGCAATGAAAAAGGTTCAGACTGTATCCTCTGAACCAACCCAAGTTTCACCTTAAGAAAAGAGTGAGGGTGCATCATCTTGGTTCTTATGGACCCACCAAAGGTTCACCCTCAGTAGATAGCGAGAGTGGTTTCTCTTGGTTCTTAAAGACACCCTCGAGGTTCACCCTCATTAGAGAGTGAAGTTGGTTCAAACTGATTTTTTAACCAACCCAAGGTTGTATGGACCCATCCATGGTTCACCCTCAGATGACTATGAGGTTGGTTCAGACTAGTTTTAATGAATCCACGTAAGGTTCACAATTAGTAGAGAGTGAGGATGGTTCATCCTGGTTCTTATTAACTCAACCACTGTTCAGCCTCAGTAGAGAGTGAGGGTGGTTCATCCTGGTTCTTATGAACCCACCCAAATTTCATCCTAAGTAGAGAGTGAGAGTGGTTAAGACCGGTTCTTTTGGACCTACCCAAGGTTCACTCTTCGTAAAGAGTGAGGGTGGTTCAGACTAGTTTTTATGGACAAACCCAAGATTAACCCTCATTAGAGAGTAAGTTTGGTTCAAACTGATTTCATGGGCCAACCCAAGGTTCAAACATAGTAAAGTGAGGGTGGTTCATCTAGATTCTTACTGACCCACCCACCGTTCACCCTCAAAAGAGAATGAAAATGGTTCTTCATGGCTCTTAAGGACCCATCCAAGGTTCACCATTAGTAGAGGCTGATATTGGTTCTTCTGTTTTTTATTGACTCATCCAAGGTTCATCCTCAATAGAGAGTGAGGGTGGTTCATCCTGGCACTTATGGGCCCACGTAAGGATCACTCTCAGTACAGAGTGAAGACTGTTTATAGAGGTTCATATGGACCCACTCAAGGTTCACCTTCAGTAGAGAGTGAGGATGGTTAATCCTGGTCGTTATGGACCCACTCAATGTTCACCCTAAGTACAGAGTGAGGGTGGGTCATCCTGTTTCCTATGGACCCACCCAAGGCTCACCCCCAGCAAAGACTGAGGTTTGTTAAGACCGGTTCTTTCGGACCCACTCAAGGTTCATCCTTAGTACAGAGTGAAGATGGTTTATCGTGATTCTTATGGACCCACCTAAGTTTCATTCTCAGTAGAGATTGAGCGTGGTTAAGACTGGTTCTTTTGGACCCAACCAAGGTTCACCTTCAGTAGAGAGTGAGGGTTGTTCAGACTGGCTCTTATGGATCAACCCAAGATTAACCCTCAGTATAGAGTGAGTGTGATTAAAACTGATTCTTTCAGACCAACCCAGGGTTCAAACTTGGTAGAGGGTGAGGACCTACGAAAGGTTCTCTCTCAGTGAACAGAGAAGGTTTTTTCTCTTGATTATTTTGGAACCACCCAAGGTTCACTCTCAGTAGAGGGTTAGGGCTTTTCATACTGGTTCTTACTGACTAACCAAAGGTTCAGCCTTCAGTAGTGAGTGAGGGTGGTTCAGACAGAAAATTTTGGATCCCCCAAAGGTTCACCGTCGTATGTCAGTGAGGGTGGTTCGATCGCTTCTATTTACCCACCAAGTTACATTCTCAGTAGACGATGAGTGTTGTTCGAACTGATTTTTATAGAGCAATCAAAGGTTCAAACTCATTATAGAGTGAGGGGGTTCATCCTGGTCCTTATGGAGTCACCCACGAGTCACACCCAGTAGAGAGTGAGAGTGGTTCATTCTGGTTTTAATAGATTCACCTAAGGTTCACCCTCAGGAGACAGTGAGGGTGGTTCATACTGGGTCTCATGGGCCCACCCAAGGTTCATCCTCAATAGAGAGTGAGGTTGGTTCAGACCGGATCTTATGGACTCATCAAAGGTTCACCCACATTAGAAAGTAGGAGTGGTTCAGACCGATTCTTATGAACCCACCCAAGGTTCACCCTCAGTAGAGGGTGATGGTGGCTCATCCTTCTTCTATGGACCAACCCAGGGTTCACCCTTAGTAGAGTTATGGTGGCTCATCCTTGTTCTTATGGATTGATCCAAGATTCACCCTCAGTAGAGGGTGAGGGTGGTTTAGATCAGTTCTTATGGACCTTCCTAAGGTTCACCCTCATTAGATATTGAGGGTGGTTGGAATGGTTGTTATGGTCCCATCCAAGGTTCACTCTCAATTGACAATGAGGTTGGTTCAAAATAATTTTAATGAATCCACGTAAGGTTCACAGTTAGTAGAGAGTGAGGATGGTTCATCCTGGTCCATATTGACTCAACCAAGGTTCACCCTCAACAGTGAGTGAGGGTGGTTCATCTGGGCTCTCATGGACTCACCCAAGTTTCACCATCGCTAGAGAGTGAGGGTGGTTCATCCTGGTTCTTATGGACCCACCCAAGCTTTGTCCTAAGTAGAGAGTGAAGGTGGTTAAGATGAGTTCTTTTGAACTCACCGAAGGTTCACCATTGGTATAGAGTGATGGTGGTTCAGACTACCTCTTAAGGACCAACCCAAGATTAACCTTTAGTAGAGAGTGAGGGTGGTTCAAACTGACTTTTATGGACCAACCCAAGGTTCAAACTTAGTAGAGAATGAGAGTGATTCATCCTGGTTCTTACTGACCCATCCACGGCTCACCCTTAATAGAGAGTGAAGATGGTTTATCATGTTTCTTAAGGACCCACCCAAGGTTCAGCATAAGTAGAGAGGAATGACGCTTCTTCTGTTTTTTATTGACTCAACCAAGGTTCAACCTCAGTAGAGTGAGGGTGGCTCATTCCGGCTCTTATGGACCCACACAAGGTTCACTTTTAGTACAGAGGAGGACGGTTCATCGTGGATCTTATGGACTTACTCAAGATTCACCCTCAGTAGAGAGTGAGGATGGTTTATCTTGGTTCTTATGGACCCACCTAAATTTCACCCTCAGTAGAGAGTAAGGGTGGTTAAGACCGTTTCTTATGGCCCCACTCAATGTTCACACTCTGTAGAGAGTGAGGATGGTTTATACTGGTTCTTTTGAACACACCCAAGGTTCACCCTCATTAGAGAGTGAGGGTAGCCCAGACTGGTCTTTATGGACCAACTCAAGATTAATTCCCAGTATAGAGTGAGGGTGGGTCAGACTGATTCTTATGGACCAACCTAAGTTTCAGACTTAGACGAGAGTGAGGATGGTTCATCCTGGATCTTATTGACCCAGCCACCGTTCACCCTCATTACAGAGTGAAGGTTGTTCATAGTGGTTCTTATGGACCCACGCAAGGTTCACCCAGATTAAAGAGTGAAGATGGTTCAATCTGGTTCTTCAGAACCCACCGAAGGTTCAGACTGAGCGGAGAGTGAGGATTGTTCATCTTGGTTATTATGGACCTACCTAAGGTTCACAGTGATGGAGGTCGAGACTGGATCTTATGGACTGACCCAAGTAAGTAAAGAGTGAGGAAGGTTCATCATGCCTCTTAATGACAAACCAATGGTTCACCCTCAGTATACAGTGAGGGTGGTTTAGCCTGTTTCTTATGGAACCAACAGAGGTTCACCTTCAGTAAAGAGTGAGGGTGGTTCATCCTGGTCCTTATGGACTCACCCAGTGTTCACCATTAGTAGAGAGTGAGGGTGGCTGAGACGGGTTCTTATAGACCAACCCGAGATTAACCCTCAGTATAGAGTGAAGGTGGGTAAAACTGATTCGTTTGGACCAACCTAGGGTTCAAGCTTGGTAGAGAGTGAGGGTGGTTCATCCTGGTTCTTTTGGACCAACCCACGGTTCAGACACAGTAGACAATGAGGGTGGTTTGAATTGCTTTTATGGACCAACCTAAAGTTCACACTCATTAGAAAATCAGGATGGTTCAGACTGGTTTTTATGGACTCACCCAAGCTTCAACCTTAGTAGAGAGTGAGGACTGTTCATCCTGATTCTTATGGATCTAGAAAAGTTCTCTCTCAGTAAACAGTGAGGGTGTTTTCTCTTGGTTATTTTGGAACCATCGAGAGTTCACCTTCAGTAGAGAGTAGGGTGTTTCATCCTCGTTCTTATGGACTAACCCAAGGTTCACCCTCAGTAGAGAGTAAGGGTGGTTCAAACAGGATCTTTTGTACCCACCAAAGGTTCACCGTCATAAGACGGTGAGGTTGGTCCGATTGGTTTTATGTACCCACCAAGATTCATTCTCAGTTGACAATAAGCGTTGTTTAAATTGATTCTTATGGAACAACCTTAGGTTCAAACTCAGTATAGAGTGAGGGTGGTTCATCCTGGTTCTTATGGACTCACCCATGGGTCATACCCAGTAGAGAGTGAAGGTGGTTCATTCTGGTCTTACTGGACTGTCCCAAGGTTCACCCACAGTAGACAGTGAGGGTGGTTCAAACTTGGTCTCATGGACCCAACCAAGGTTCACCCTCAGTAGAGAGTGAGGGTGGTTCAGACCGGATCTTATGGACACAGCTGAGGATCACCCTCATTAGAAAGTGAGTTATTCAGATCGGTTTTTATGAACCACCCAAGGTTCACCCTCAGTAGAGGGTGATGGTGGCTCATCCTTGTTCTTAAGAATCCACCCAAGGTTCACTATCAGTAGAGAATGAGAGTGCTTTTGACCGGATTTTATGAACCCTCCGTAGGTTCACCCTCATAAGACGCTGAGGTTTATTGGAATGGCTGCTACTGACCCTTCCGTGGTTCACTCTCAGTTGACATGAGTTGGTTCAGGCTGGTTTTAATGAGTCCATGTTAGGTTCACCATTAGTAAAAAATGAGGATATTTCATCCTGGTTCTTATCAACTCAACCAAGGTTCACCCTCAGTACAGAGTGAGGGTGGTTCATCTGAGCACTTATGGACCCACCCAAGCTTCGCCCTCAGTAGAGAATGAGGGTGGTTCATCCTGATTCTTACTGACCCACCCAAGTTTCACCCTAAGTAGACAGTGACGGTGGTTAAGACCGGTTCTTTTGGACTCACCCAAGGATCATTTTTAGTAAAGAATGAGGATGGTTCATACTGGTTCTTATGAACCTACCCAAGGTTCACCCTCAGTAGAGAGTGAGGGTGGCTGAGACTGGTTCTGATGGATCAACCTAAAATTAACCCTCAAGGTGGATCAAACTGATTCTTATGCATCAACCCAATGTTTGAAATTTGAAGAGAGTGAGGGTGGTTCATCCGGGCACTTATAGACCCACCGAAGGTTCACCCTCAACAGAGTGAGAGTGGTTCATCCTGGTTCTTATTGACTCCCCATGGTTCACCCGTAGTAGAAAGTGCAGATGGTTCATCATGGTTCTTACGGACCCACTCAAGGTTCACCATTAGAAGAGAGTGATGATGGTTCGTCTTGTTTTTATTGACTCAACCAATGTTCACCCTCAGTAGAGAGTGTGGGTGGTTCATCCTGGCACTTATGGACCTACCTAAGGATCATTCTTAGTACACAGTGAAGATGGTTTATCTTGGTTCTTATGGACTCACGAAAGGTTCACCTTCAGTAGAGTGTGAGGATGATTTATCCTGGTTCTTATGAGACACCTAAGTTTCACCCTCAGTATAGAGTGAAGGTAGTTCATCCTGGCACTTATGGACCCACCCAAGGTTCACTCTCAGTATAAGTGAAGACGGTTCATCGTGGTTCTTACGGTCCCATCCAAGGCTCACGCTCACTAGAGAGTGAGGATGATTCATACTGGTTCTTATAAGCCCACCCAAGGTTCACCCTTAGTAGAGAGTGAGTGTGGCTCAGATTGGTTCTTATGGACTAACGCAATATTAACCCTCAATATAGAGTGAGGGTGGTTCAGATTCATTCTTATGGGCCAAACCAATTTTCCAAATTTGAAGAGAGTGAGTTTGGTTCATCCTGGTTCTTATGGACCCACCCATGGTTCACCCAGATTAAAGAGTGAGATGGTTCATCCTGGTTCTTAAGGGCCCACCGATGGTTCACCTTGTGGAGAGTGAACATAGTTCATCCTGGTTGATATTGATCCAACTAAGGTTCACACTCAGTTGACAGTGAAAGAGGTTCATACTGGATCTTATGGACCCACCCAAGTTTCACCTTAAGTATACAGGGAAGGTGAATCATCTTGGTTCTTATGGACACACCAAGGTTCACCCTTAGTAGATAGTTAGGGTGGTTCCTCTTGGTTCATATGGACACACTCAAGGGTTACACATAGTAGAAATATAGGATGGTTCATCCTGGTTCTTATGGACACACTTAAGGTTCACCCTCAGTAGAGTGTGACGATGGTTCATACTGATTCTTTTGAACCAACCCAAGGTTGTTATGGACCCATCCAAGGTTCACTCTTAGTTGACAGTGAGGTTGGTTCAGACTGGCGTATATGAATCCACTTTAAAGTTCACCCTTAGCAGAGTGAGGATGATTCATCCTGGTTCTTATTGACTCAACCATGGTTCACCCTCAGTAGAGAGTGAAGGTGGTTCATCCGATCACTTATGGACCCACCCAAGGTTCACCCTCAGTAGAGAGTGAGTGTGGCTCATCATGGTTCTAATAGACCTACCCAAGTTTCGTCCTAAGTAGAGAGTGAGGGTGTTTAAGACCGGTTCTTTTAGGCTCACCCAAGTTTTAATCTTTAGTAAATAGTGATGGTGGTTTAGATTAGTTCTTATGGACCAACCCAAGATTAATCCTCGGTAGAGAGCAAGGTTGGTTCTAACTGATTTTATGGACCAACCCAAGTTGCAAACTTAGTAGAGAGTGAGGGTTTTTCATCCTGGTTCTTACTGACCCTCTCACGGTTAACCCTCAGTGGAAAGTGAGATGATTCTTATATGTTGAAGGCTCCAGTCACGGACAGAAGTCCACATCAAGGACAGGCCCTAATTGAAATATAGAGAGAATTGTAAAAGGAAAAAAAAAAAAAAGACAGGGAAAGTATTTACAAATTTTTGAGAAAATGAAAAACCTGTCTCTTGAAATGAGTCAGGTCATAGTTATTGGGAAAGACATGAGAAGGTAGAGAGTTCCAAAGCTTCGACGT
>JAYMFT010235418.1:0-11128 GCA_038088735.1 Panulirus argus | reverse complement strand
CACACCCTCTTCCGCTCTCTCAACCACACTCTTTATATATATATATATATATATATATATATATATATATATATATATATATATATTATATTTTTTTTATTATACTTGGTCGCTGTTTCCCGTGTCAGTGAGGTAGCGCTAGGAAACAGATTAAGAAAGACCCATCCACTTATATATATGTATACATACATACATGCTAATATAGGCACAATACATACATATACATATCAACATATACCTATATACATACACATGTATATACACATATACACATGTACATATTCATACTTGCTCTTCTCTATCCATTTCTGGCGCCACCCCAACCCACAGGAAATTATCTCAGTACCAAATTCTACAAAAGTCCTAATATTACCCAGGACCTCATTCTAAAGGCTTCTGAAGCCCAGGGCTGCATACTTCCAATAGCAAGGAAAATGAGACTGTACTTTCAAAGATACAGTGATGCCAATGGTGACTTTTCACTCGCAGTGCAACCTCAAGCAGGTGAAGTCCTGCAACACTCATATATACCTTACTCTGCCTTCCTGCCCCAGGAGTCCCTTTATATATATATATATATATATATATATATATATATATATAACTTTTAGTATATTCAAACATGTTAGATAAAAAATGGAAAAGCTCTAGGTGCTGAATATGTTTATTAATGACTGAGGGTTCTATTTTTTTGCATGCAAATTGTTTCAGACCCACAATTATGAATGTGAGTATAATGAGCATGTACTGTGTATTTGCTTGTAGACAGCTAGTTCTTTAAAGCCTAGATCTAAACTTAGCTGCCAGCAATTTTATCATTATATATATATATATATATATATATTGTTTTTTTTTTTTACTTGCTGTATATAGGCCTTCATTTACCTTGTATGTTTTAGTCTTCCACTTATTTATATTGAAATACTAGAGTAAATAAAGATTTGTATTGCAATGATGCATTCACTTTTTAGGTACTATAGTAGACTGATTGGTATTAATTATCAGTGGAGCAACTTTCTTGGGAAAGGTGTTGTTTCATATTGATGGTCCTTTTCTTTAGTCACATTCACTCTGCAGGCCACGTGATTATTTGACTTATTTCATCAAATTTCAAAAATATGTGATTTCATTACTCTCTACTTAATTGTTTCCCGTACCAGTATCTTTATCTGTTTTTTATGTAGGCTGACTTTTACTCAACTCATTTTAAACATTTCTCTTGCTGAGGCAACTTCATTCTTTTCATACATTCTCTTTTCTTAATGCAGATGGGTGCTAATGCTTCACTTATTGGAAAGCCAAGGCAATATGAAGAATATGTTAGGAAACATTTTATATTATTATTGTATATTTAACACTCGAAGATGCAGAGATATTTAATGAACAAAATATTATATAAAGCTTCTGCATGTTCCACCCTGCTTTTAATGTGGGCAATGGTGACTGTGTAGATAAGAGAGATATTCTTTAATATTCATGAATACTGTACAAAGCTAATAGTGCTGGATGCTTTCTTAACACATATCCTAGCTTCACACTGAAGTTTTTCATATCTTTGTTTCCACCTGAAATACTGTATTTATTTTCATACATCTAACCAAATGGATTCTTTTCACAGTGAATGGTATGTAGAAATATGTCATTTTTTAGAGGAATGATGACTCTTAAATATTTTCCCAGGCACTTTATCATCGTGAGGTTGCTTGTCGAAACAACAACAACAACAGCAGCACCAACCGTAATGGGGAATTGGACCCAGAAGTTACTCTTCAGTTTCTCAAGTCAGCCATCTACTACTTTCTCACTGATAAAGATAACTCTAGGGGCCACCTTCGTGCTATTGAGAGTATTCTTGGGTATTCTGATAGCGAAAGATATAACATAGATAAAGTAATAAAATAAAAACTAAATTTATTTTGATTATGATTTGTACAATCTGAAAGTCGATCTTATTATGATGTCTGAAAGTGATTAAAAGGCTTAGATTAGGTAAATAATTACTGTGATGTACTAGTTGATTATACCATGGTACGATATCACATGAGCCTAGCTGCCTGTGATACACAAACAGTTGGAACTTCGAGTGCTTTTGTAGAGAATGCAGGTTGTGACTCTGATATCTTTAACACAGCTCAGTTGTGTACACTTCATGTAGAATCTGTTGATAATTTGGGGCCTTAGGGGTATAGGGTAAGCTGTGCTACTGCTGTGAATATTAAACCAAATGGATTTTTTGCAGTACAAGTTCAACATATGTAAATGTGTACATGGTTATCCGTTATTTTTGTTGCTTAAGAATGATGTAATGCAATTAAAAAAGCCTCATAACCATGACAGGTATTTCATGATGGCATCTCACAATATGTTGGGTAGTCTGAATACAGTGTTATTTTGTTGGTTTATCATGTTTATAGTTCAGGTCATTCATTATGTGATGCCCTTGAAATGCTGTGAAAAGCTTTCATTTCAATCAACTGCATCATCTTTCATCACTGAGCCTTTTATCTCAGTGAAATTTCAGTCTTTTACTCATTATAATGTAATTTCAAAAGTATCTGAAAATTATGGGGATACGTCATTAGCTGTTGAATAAGGATAATATGATCGTCATTAATGTACTACATACTGTAAGATTTTACTTTAGATTGTGTTTGAAAGGATAAGTTGCTACTATTACTAATCTACATCATAGGAAAAATACAAGGCATAATATGATTCGGAATATGAATTTGGAGGTTAGATGTAAGCTTTTGTCAGGTATCATTAAACCCTATAACTTTTTTCTGTGCTTTTGTTAAAGGAGAGGGATGATATGATAAAGCATTAATAAATTCTTTAGATTGGTAGATAACTGCTTAACTGAATTATCAAGTTTTTCATAGATATGTAAATCAATTGCATAATATATTGTGAAAGTAACTATAAATGTCATATAGATGCACTTTGAATATTCATTCTCATGGAGTTAGGATTTGTCCTGTGTATGTATTTTTTTCATGCAGAAAACTGAAGGAAGTTATTTTCTTGTTTTAAATTAGTAACAGTGCTGCACTGATGATAACCATGATTATGTTTCATTTACTTATGTTGAAACTAGAACAACAGTTTAAAAGTTTTCTATCTTATTTTGCTGAAATGTTTTGCAAACAAGGTAGCTTCACTATTAAATAATATCATAGGTTAGGGGTCATTTTAAGACTTTGTGATGACAGGTTGTTCTAGTAGGGTTTCAACTGTTAGTACTAGTTGATAGATAAAATAAAATCTTACAGTTAGTCTTAACAGTGTTACACCTACTTAATTTACATAGTTTGATACTGTTGTACCCTGTACGTAATTAGTCAATTATTCAGCATGCCAAAGAACCCTGAAGTTTAAGCTGAGTAACCTTGGTCATTTGTTCCTTATCTTGTTATCTTTTAAAGTAGCTGTTAGTCCCTAAGAGTGTATTATTCTCTTCGTAAACATATGTCGTCCAAGAATATATATATACAAATATATATATGTATATATATATATATATACATATAAATTGTAATGTTTATACTGTTAACTTTAACATTCATTATTTTTATGCAGTCAGTGTTTAGATGACACACTTTCATGGAAATTTATCATAAGATTAGATATAATGAGTGCTTCCTATGATAATTATACTGATATATGCTTCACCATCCTAGCACTGGACAGCTGCCATATGCATCGCGTGTTGCCTTGGCAATGAATGTGATATACTGGAATCTATATACATGAATGCTTGTTCACTTAATTTACGAAAGTCCAGTTTAGGAGTGAGGGATGGTTTTAGACATGTAAAACAATAAATTTATTCAGATTACATTTCCTACCTTATTATCCTTATGTGATCTGATTCATTATATAAACTTATTTTTGTGCAGTCCTTGGATCATTTATGATGAAATAAGCAAACTTTTCTAAACTTTTTGGACTTTGAATATTTTGACTTATTTTTCTCCCTATATAACACTGTTGCAATTGAAAACTTGACAGTTTTGTCTTCTAATATACCTATCATATCAGTAACTAACTTACTGCACACCTAAAAACCAGCTAGAGTTATGTGATCTGCTTGATTGTTTCATTAAGTCAAGCATGTGTACTTGTGTACAAAAGGATTCAAAATCGCATTTCTCATTTACTTTATCATATATCATTTCCCATTATCAAAATGGTATAGTGCATCCTGAATTTGCATGACTAATTCTTTCACGTATATAATTCTATATTCCAAAATGTCAAAAACCATGTAGTAATGCTTAAAACTTTCTGTGAAGCTTTGCATATTGATTTATGCTTCAATTAAGAGCAACAGTCATCAACTGAATTAAAAAGAATACCAGACTTGTCTACATCTGGGACACCAACCTATCTCTACAATGTTACAAACACATGCTCAGCATATCACAAGACCTGTTAAGCCTATGGTGTAACTTTCATACTGAAGACTGTGAATACATACTCCCTAACTGTCCCCCTCCCACCTCACACGCACAAACTCACAATATCACCACACTTCTTTGTCTGTGGTCCTGCCCAGTGGCTAAGGCTAGCTTCTTGTGCACTTCTGCAGCTCCAGAGAAGAAGTTTCTAAGGCAGGGAAATAATAACATTATGAGTGATGAGGAGACTGCCTTTGTTAGTGAGCTATATAGTTTATACATGATGAAAATTACTAAGGAATAATACAGGACAAAAGGGGAATTTTAATTTTTAAAATGTGCAATTCTAGAGCAAGTGACAGACCTCTAACTGGGGCTGCAGGAATGATGTGGCCATAAAAACTCTCAGGATACACTGAGGTTGTTTAACCAAAATTAAGCACATAAGAAGAAATCTTTCATTTTGATCACTAATCTTGAACAAATTGTTACTGAATGTCAAAGGGGTACTCAAAGCATGGAATTTGAGACTTTAGCTCAAAGGTGAAGAAAACCAACATTCAAATGTTCTTTACTAGGAGTCAAATAAACATCAAATAAACTCAATAAATGCTATGTGATATTTTCCATAGCATCATTTTTCTATTTAGATGACCAAAGGGTTCATAGACTCTCCATACAGAGAAGATGACATCAACTGGTGATTTCCATAATCATGTCCAACAGCAGGTGCTACCAGACTCTGCCTTCTTCATCTTAGACTTAGTGAAAAGCCATCTTTGGCAAATCTGTATCATCATCCGTTGACAAAAGAGAGTACTATCTATGTATGTATATCTCTGTCACCTGTCCCTCTTAGGAACTCCCTTCAGGGGGTGGCCATGGAAAATGAGTCTACATAATTGATGAACTCCAGTGTTACTGGCAGAGGGCAGCATACGACCTTGTCAGAGAACTTACCGCTTCAAAGTTACTTAAGTGAAGCATAGCCTTACAGCTGCAGGAGCCCCTGAATAGGGATCTTGGGGTTGTGTGAAACAATATCCAACAACTCAAAGCATAGGTGGGTGCTTTCCCAAACAATGTGGTGAGACAGACCACACATTGTTATTGAGGCCATATTGAGTGCAGGTGCATGGCAAACTGAACCTAGGGTGTAAGGCATATTTACTGGCATCACCCACAGTTCTCAACATGTTGGATCCTATCCAAAATGAAGCTCTAAGGATTGGCAGTGAAGCCTTTCAATCTTCTTAAGTGTAATCCTTATATGACAGGTGCATGGGCTTTGCAGTTGTAAGCAATAAGAGGGATGATGAAGGTAGCTTACCAGCTGCAGATTCTGCCTTTACCACTTACCTCTGCCATGCTTTCAGTAGTAAAGAAGATAAAAGAAACCAGAGAACCAAGATATAGTCATCTACTTAGATTCTTGCAGTGCTTTGCTAGCCATCGGCCCTACATCCAGAGATGAGGGAGATCTAAGACTAGCTTGCACTGAAGTTGTCAAGATATAAGAAAGTATCACTATGCTTATAAGTAATAATGGGAAAGAATGAGCTGTTCAGCAAAGCAAAGGCAGCTGCAGCTACTTCCTCTGATGCTCAATTTTCTCTCCTACACAGTGAAATGAAGCCTCTGATAAGACAATGTCTTTGCAATAAATGAAGATGGGAATGGAGGCATGGGGACATAACAAACAATAAATTGTGAGGAATGTGAGTAAAGTTTGACAACTGGGTGATGCATGTTCACTCCATCTAGCAGACAGATGAGGTTCTAGCAAGGCTGTGGATCAGACACACTATATCGACTCATTGGAGTTAATGGTAGGAGACCAAACTTCACTTTGTGAAGAGTGTCAGGTGCTAATAACAGTGGCCTATATGGAGGAAATGTGAGTCATTCTTAGCATCCTGAAAAGTTTTCAACCCCTTCCTTTATATTCAATAGTATAGTTTTCTGAGAGAAGCTTGTTATGTTTTTAATTTGACTGGTCTCCAAAAGAAAACTAAAATATTACACAAGATATAGCTCATTTAAGATGGATTTTAACTGTGAATGTAAGTACTTTTTATCTTAGAATTTTAAAAATCCATCATTCTTAACTTTTAACTAAAGTATTTTTAATATTGCTGATTTTGTTTAACTTTAAAAAGCTGATATATGCAAGCCACAAAGGACTTTTGATGCTGATGGGGCAGATAATGTTAAATAATCAATCAATCAATACTTTACTAAGTATCTCATGGGCAATATGTATCACTGGAATGAAGTAAAGGAGTTCAAAATCAGACTTAAATGAAATGGAAAAATAAGCTGCTGTTCGCAACCGAACACCATCTTTCTTGTACCTCTCCTAATATCTTACTTCTCTATGAAACCCAATTGTCTTATAATGTTCTCACTTGCTCCTTCCTCATATTCAGCTATAATCTCTACTCAAAACTCTGATTCAAAGCTGGTGTCTGTGCTTATTCCAACATTAAGACATGTGGCATTCCTTGAGGACCTTGGTCCTCAAAAAACTTTGATGCTATTTGGCTTGAGGTCTGTCTACCAACTACTACTGTTTTCTTTTGTTTTGCCTACTGTTCTTCTAATTCTACAAATTCTGTATCTTTTTCACCTATTAAAACTCCTGCCATGAAGCCATGACACCCTTTCATCTGCAAGCTAAGATGCTCTTCCTAACGGATTTCAATGTTCAGCTTAGGGAATGGGTGAATTCCTCCCATACAGATGGTGGGGGAGTGAAGCCCTCATCGTCTCCATTCTCAAAGATCTAGAACAAATTATCACCCACCCTAACCACATTCTTGACTGCTGTGACCACTCTCCTAATATTCTACATGTGTTTTTCACCTCTAATAACTTCTCGCTGTAGCCACATAATTTCACCACCAATGGTTTACCTGGCCACACTCTCATAAACGTATCTATTTTAATGGCACCTCCCCCACTAGCAGCCCTTTCTAGTAAATAATGGCACCTCAACAAAGATGATGGGAAAACTTACGAAAATTCTCTTTCGACTTTCCATGGCTAAATTACTGTGCCTCATGTGGTGATGCTTCTATCAATGTCAAATGCACAGTACAGGTTATTGTTGCAGGATATTCCTGTTCCGAGGCAATTCTGGCAAGGGTTCAAGCATATCAGGCTTTGAAAAACTTTCCTTCCTCCAATTCCAATTTAGCATTTAATACTGCCCATAATCACTGCAATTAAGTTATCTGTGAAGCAAAGCATTCCACATTTAAAGAAAGTGTGATAAACTCTCCTCTGTGTCGACTGATAATTCTATCTGGTCTTCAGCTAAGGGTGTCGCTAAGAACCTCTGACACTCTACCTTTCCATCACTTTTCCATTCTCATGGTACTATAGCTGTCTCTCCCGCAGACAAAGTAACTCTCTTTGGTTCTTGTTTCTCCTCTACATTAAATGATTCTAATACTCCTTCACCCCTGATGTTTGTCTTACTAATCCAATGCCCCTCCCCATAATCTCTTTCTGAACTCTCCAAAAAGTGATTCTAAAGACAAGCAAGGCTTAAGGACCTGATGGCATCTATCCTCATGTACTGACAGAGTGCCTCCAAACTTGCATCTGTGCTTGCTTGTCTGATCTGTTTTTACTTAAAAACCAGAATTTTTCCTTTTTGGAAGCATGCATTGATATATACCATCCCTAAGATGGGTGACTGTTCTAACTATCATTCTGTTGCTTTGACATCTACCATTTCCAAAGTCTTTAAATCCCTGCTCATCTCCATATCTTCAGACATCTTAATTATCTCACGTTTTTCTCTCTGATCATCAGTATGGTTCCTATGAGGCGAGATCCACTGATGATGTTCCTTTCTTTCTATCTTAATAATGTCTGGTCATCATCCCTTAGAGATTATGAGGAATCCTATGCAGTTGTCCTTGATATACCCAAAGCTTTTGACAGGGTGTGGCATCGAGGTCTCATCTCTAAGCTTCCCTTTTGGCTTTCCTTCCTCACTCTGCTCCCTCAAATCTAGCTTTCTCTCTGGTTGATCTATTTCTGTCATTGCTAATGGATCAGCCTCACACACTTTCTTCATCGAGAGCAGTATCCCTCAAGGTTCTGTCCTGTCTCCTACTCTTTTTCTCCCTTTTATCAACAACTTCCTTTCTTCTATAAATAACCAAATGCACTCATATGCTGATGACTCAACACTGCATCCCTCCAGATCCATCATTTCTGCTCCTTCTTCCTCATTTAATCTGCATCTCATCTCAACACAAATTCCTCAATAAACTCAAAGAAGACATATCAGTCGGGTAGGCAAAATTTGGGTAAGTTTAATGCCTCTAAAACCCAGTTTCTGCCCATCTCTGTAATGAAAACTCTCTCCAATAACAGTTGTGTAATTCCACCTCTTGACTCAATGAACATACTTGTAATTATTGTTACATTTACATTATCTTGAAAACCCCACATTAAAGAATTGGCTAAGTCTGCCTATAAGAAACTGGGAGTCCTGCTTAGAAGTCTAAATATCTTTTCTTCCAAGAAGTTGCTTTTTTTTTTATACAAAAGACTGATTCATCCCTGTATGGAGTTTTGCTCTCACATTTAGGGTGGTTCTATCTCAACATCCTTACTTAACAGAGTTGAGTCGAAAGCAGTCTATCTTATCAAGTCTCTGAGGCTAGCTTCAAAACCAGACCCAACTGCCCTATGCTGCAATGTTGGCTCATTTTCCCTCTTCTAGAGGTATTACTTTGGTGTTTGCTCCCAAGAGCTGACTGCTTGTGTGCCCCCAACACTAGCTAGACCAAGCCATACTTGGCAAGCTGCTGAATCACATGATTTCTGTTGCCTTTGGCAATTCAATGGTGGGCTGTTTTGATAACAGTTTCTTTCCCTAAACCTCAAGGCTTTGGACCTCTTTACCCTCTCAAGTCTTTCCCATTAATTATGACCATGCACTTTGTAATTCTCATAATCTTTATACACAAAAAGTTCCATTGCATGCAATCCCAAATTGTTCTGCTGGCATCCCCAAAGGAAATATCCTTAGCCCTATTGAATTTTCTCTTATCATCTATCAATTTCTTTCTTGCTTTATCTCTACTTCTTATACCTACGACTATACTGCTACACACACTCTCTATGAACTTATTATCTACCATATATTCTCCAAGACCATACTAAAAGGCTTTCGTCCAAGAGTCTTTTTAGTGACCTACTCATCAGCATATATCTCGCAGATCTTTAGCCTTTTCTCAGTTGAACAAGTTCAGAATTATTCTATCTTTTCAGCTGAGGTCCTATAGACCCTTGGTTACATGGTTTAGCGTGACATGTTTCTTCTACAGAAACCTGGAGGCAATATAAAGAATAAGTCCCTAGGAGTCTCATTAAATTTCCATGTTTAACAGACAGATGGCTCCAATCTGTCTACATACAGAAAAGTAAAGTACCTACCTCAGTACTTGCTATGTCAAGCATTCAATGGCATCTTGTGGTTGTTTCTGAGTTTGGATCAGTTAGAAATTTTTGAACAACTGGCTAGTTTGAAACAAAATTACACACTAACTTCTGCATTGCCCAGTGGTGCTCTGTGGCATTTAGCACAAGGGAATATGGGTGTGAGAGAAAATTGGCACTAATTTTTGAATTTCAATCAAATTAATTTACATTGTACTATCTATAATTTTCATGAAAACTGTAATTAAATTTCAAAGAAAATAACTCAACACTCAAAATTCCACAAATCAAGAACACAATTATTAGATTTACAGAAAAATAAAATGCAGAATCGCAATACATAAATAAAACATTAAAGTTCTTTTCAAAAGATACTTACAACAATAATTAATATAAGATATATAATCCTGTACTACAATAATGTAATAATCAAAATATATGATAATGTACTTATACATCTATCCATCTATATCTCTGATGCCTGTTTCCTCTGGGAACTCCCACCAAGGGGGTAGCCATGGCAAGAAAGTCTCCACTTATCCCTGTCTTTAGATGCCTCCCTCACATACACCAAGACAAACATTCTTCCACTTTATTTCCCCATGTCACAGGTGGTCTTCCCTGCACACCAACTCCATTAACTGTATTATCATACACTCTCCTTGTGAACTCTCCATTTCATATTCCTTCCACAAACTCAAACCACTTCAGAGTATCACATTTCACCCACCCTACCACTCCACAATTCATTCCCTTTGCATTTCCTGCCATACCACACTTCTGATACACCCCCTCATCTCTTTCTTCATTCCATCTAGTCATACCATATGATCATCTCAAATAGCTCTAATAGCTCCTCTCTAAGATATTTACATAACAGTAAAATAGTGTTCCAGTGCTATATCAAAGTATTTACGCATGTGCAAGCATCTTCAAAATAAGGCATAGCTATTTAAAGACACTGGTGTCATATCTGAATCAGTGTCTTGACTGACAAATTCCAGCTTAGGACTACCACAAAATTAACTTAGGGAAGTGATTTACACCATGGGATCATGATTGCAGCATCAATTTAATCTTATGAATCATAAATAAGAGGGGACATCTGAGATGATGAAGATAAATGTGGAGTAAAACTAAGTGGACACTTACAGAAATCATGAGAACCTATGAAAATTTCATTATTATTATTATTATTATTATACTTGATTGCTGTTTCCCGCGTCAGCGAGGTAGCACCAGGAAACAGACGAAGAAAAACCCAT
>JAYMFT010235407.1:0-11128 GCA_038088735.1 Panulirus argus | reverse complement strand
CAAAACATCTTTTTATTCTTCCTAAAGTTTAATGATATTCTCTCACCCCAACTCTCATTTGCCCTCTTTTTCAACCTACATCCTCTTTGTCAACCTCTTCTCTCTCATTCTCTTCACATATCCAAACCATTTCAGCACACCCTCATCAGCTCTCTTCACACTTATTTTTTATTTCCACACCTCTCTTAAGCATAAAGTACTTACTCAATCAAACCACCTCTCACCACACACAGTCTTCAAACATTTCATTTCCAGCACAACCACCCTTCTGCACACATAACAGGTTCCAACATGGTCAGATAATTGGACTTCCTTATTGTGCAAGAGAATGTAAGTTTGATGTGTGGCCTTTTGAATGTATATAGAGATGCTCTTTCAGAAAATCAGATGTTGAGGGCTTAGATTATGAGCCTGTAGCAAATTTAGGTATAAATATTTCCTGTTGTTAAACCACTCCTTACAACTGTTGAACTGTTAAAGAAATGCATTTTTTGTACAGCTGTTATTTCCTTATATTTGAGTTTTAAAACATTAGTGTCATGCATTGGGTCACTTCGCAGATGTGAATTTTGAACTTGTTTTATTTTCATTGTCTATGTTAGAATGTTCTGGAAATTTCAATGAATGTATTATGAGCTTAAGTATCATGATAGTTTTTGAATCTTGACTTTGTGGTGTGTGTTTTGTGTTTTACTAAACTTCATTTATTAATTCTTTTTTACCCACTTAGTTGGGAGTAAGCATATATGTGGATTTACAAGTCCTGAATGGTTTTGTTACATGTCTTACCAATGGATTCATTAAATAAGCTTGGAAAAGCATAGGTTTAAGCTTTCAAAGAATATAAGAAATAACATAATTACAACATATCAATCACAAGTGTACATTGTAACATGTTCATGTCATTTTCTATAAATCTATCTATATATCTGTATCTCTGATGCCCGTTCTGTCTGGAAAGTCCCTCAATGGGATGGCTGCAGCAAAAGTATCTTCATACCTGGTGATCTCCAGTGCCACTTTTTAGCCTTCAGTGCCTCATCCTAACTAGCCACTGGCAGAGGGAAATGCTTAGTACAGTATTTCAAGAGACTCTTATGTATTGTTCCAACTGACTGCTTCTGCCTAATGTTCCAGCCTACTGCTTCTACATATGCTCCCGACTCATGTTCCTACCTATTACATCTACCTAGTGCCCCTGTGTAATATTACTACCTACCAATTCTAACAATTGTTCCAACCATTTTGCCTAAAGGCTGAGCTACTGCATAGGTCATTGCCTTATAAAGTATTCTGATATGGTGTATTGTACCAAATTCATAAAGTGGTTGCATCACAAATACCTTTTGGTTAAGGTATTTGTATTCCTTCTAGACAGAGCATCTTCAGTTTAATGCTTGTACCCTATTTCATTAACTTACAGCACATGATTATTTAATTTATATTTACAGGAAGGTTTGGGTCCTTTTATATCATTCAAAGTTGGCAGGAGCTTCATAAGCAGAATTTTCACCAAGAATTTGGTGTACTTAAAATCCCAATTAGCCTCAGTAATATCAAGATAATTTGAGGATATTACCTCTTTACTTTACTATCTTTTGTACCTCCATTCCTACTTACATTGTTGCTGATTATTATTGCTGTTAACATGTGGCAGATAATTTCAAGTTACAGTATCAATATTCCATTTACATAAAGTGGATCCAGTGCATGCATCCTCTCAGATCACACAAAGCAGCCCTGTCTAATCCTCTGTCTAAAACTCAAAGCCATACTCTTATGCCCATTAACTCACAGCTTCTTTCTTTCAAACTCTTCCAGACTCAAACAACAGCTTCTGTAGTTTCTTACTTGAAGTTTGCCCCAAGAGCTATGTCATCTGTAGACAGCAAGTGGCTCACCTCCCAGGCCCTCAAATCCCCATTGTATTTTAAACCCACCCTTCCAAATAAGAGCCTTGCATTTACCCCTACAAACAACAATACCCACTTTTTTTTTTCCCCCACATAGGGAAGTATTCATGTCAAAAACTGCTTGTAGTCATCTTCCAGTCTTGCCTTCATCCACTGACAAGCTCCCCTATCTTAAAGAAATGTGCTCATTAGTTTGAGTAAATTGCATGTTCCTGCTAGAATCCTCCCTACCACAGTACATTGCATTATGCATATAATAAAATCAATATATGTCCAGAATTCAAAAATCTTCAGGCTTCTGATGTTGCACTTTTTATACGAGAAGATACCAAAGTTCAATGATACGAGTTTTCCTAATCACCAAATACTTTTGCAATGATCATCAGAATAACATGCTAAAAAATATTTCTGAAAGGAAAGTCATTAACAAATTAAAGGTTAATTTTTATTAGTTTCTTTTTGCTGATGAAAAGACTAGCAAAAAATCATACCCTGAAAGCATGAGAAAAAAAGGCAGGCCTGGCTACAGCCAGTATGTGCATACACAGCTATTTCCCCAGTCATATATATTCTAATTCTTTGTCTTTTCATAAAATGTACAAAAGTTGTTTCCATAAAATTATGTTCAGGATCTGTACAAAATAAGTACATATATCTACATACAAACATTCACTGAATCTCTTTGTACCTCAATAAAAACAAAAATTAAAGGATTTTGCTATCTACAAATCTTTGGGCTATCAAATTTACTTTAATGAGAAGAAAAACTACAACTTATTCAAGCCTCTAAAACAGGCAAATAGTGTGACGTAAATGGCACAATGACGAGCAACCTTTGGCAACATGAAAACATAGCTCTACAACCCACGGAACAACCTTCACCAAAATTATACATACCAATTTCTTAGATTTTTATATCAAATAAGTAAAGTTGGACGTTGGACCATCAGTTTGAGAATGGCTGTTAAAGCCATCCTGAAATTATTCAGAAGGCTGTATATAGCACCGCTACTTGTTTCTGTTTCAATGAAAAATATATATGAATGAATCAAAAGTGCAATCATAACTCCAAATGCACACCAGAATTTATGTGCCATTGTAATCAATATCTAATGAAAGGCCCACAACTATATGAATTTAGATATTTCACTCATCAGCTCATTAGGCTAATCATATCTTTTACGGAATTCCCTCACCCCTGAAAGCGCATCTAAAATTGAGGATGGGTCAATATCAAAATCTTGATTCATTCACAAAGTATCTTAAAGATAAAATCCAGTCACACTTTAGATTCACCACGGACTGCTCCCTCTGGATTACATCTGCAGGTACTCATGTCGTATGTATTCTCAACAGATTTACATTATCACGAGAACTGGACAATGACACACACTCACACTCCATAATATGTACATACATGATACAAACACACATTAAAATAATTTCATCCAAAATTCTCTCTCCTCATAAGTTTCAATGACACTCCCATATGAAGATAACTTATTTAAGTGAAAATCAGTTTTATTCTGCATTGTTCTGAACATAAGTAAAAATGAATATTTTCCATCAAACACCTGTCTGAAGTGGTATACCACTTATCTTCGTCTGAGATTACAAAATTTAAGGCCACCTGTCACTAAAACTTAATAGCACTTAGGAGTCTCATCACTTATAAAGTAATGACTGAGATCACAATGCTTGCCACTTTATAACTGTCGAATGCCATGGACTCTAAATCTGTAAAGACAAGTGTAATGCATATTACCATGGTTACTGTTTATTTTCAGCTCAACAAGAGGAAAGTATTCAGCATTTTGTTCCTTGATCATGAAAGACTGAAGAGGCTCTCCATCTTTGTTATATTTATAGCTCCCAAGATACACACCTTCATCATTTTCAGATTTCAGTGCCCATACTTCAAAGTCATGTGGGGCGGAATCAATTTCTCCAGTTGGTGATAAAGATTTAGGGATATGTTCAAGACTGAATCCTGTTGGTTTTACAGAACCAGCAAGCTGAATTACAATGTATCCTTGGGATCCTTTAAAAGCCCAGCATTGGCCTGGCATCCTGTCAGGCTGGATTATGGTGCGGGGGTTGTTTGTAGAATAACGGTAAACTGGAAAACCTAAAATGCTGACTTCTGCTTGGTGAACCTAAAATGAAGATTGGAGGATTACCAATGAGAGAAACTTTAAAGCAATTTCTTTTTACCGTTATTACAGAATGGTACTGACCTAGGCAATCAAGTTTAGATGAAATGTTAAATTCAGTTTCATTAATGAAAAAAAAAAAGTTAGGGCCAAGGGTACTTCTAATAAAAATGAGAGAAAGGAATACTAATCAAGTGCAACAGGGTACTCTTTTTAGGGGGAAACTTGTGAAAAGATGAATGGGGACATTTGTCCTATCTGATGAGAGAACTTTGTGGGCAGACTGAACAGTTAATATGTACTGTTATGGTATGGAAAATGATCACTTTACCACATTGGACATAAGCTGAAGATGCATGTGACTGAACAGACAAAATACTGAACTTAATTCAACCCACATATTGGAACTAAATCCAGAAGAGATAACATGTGAACTATTCAAGGAGTTTTGATACCAGTGACAGCAGTGATAAAAGCAAGAAGTTTGGTGGTTTGGAGGGCTCCAAGATGGTACAATGTTGGTAAATTTTCACATAATGATTCTGTTGTGAAGCCATGGGGGGCAGAAGGTATCTGTGAGTACCTGGACTGTGTTTTATGCAGAACTGATATGCTGTCACAGATAGTTCCATAGGATACTCAGAGGTTTTAATTGCACTTTAAATGCCAGTGGGAGTGAAAAGAAGGTAAGCAATTGATTTTGGGTGAATTTTATGCAAGTTTTCCACAAAGGTTTTCAGTTTAAGGCTGTATTAGGTTTGTGGCTAATTTTTTTAGTAGTATTTTATATGTATGTTTTTGTTCACTGAGAGAAGGAAAACCTGCCTCTAAAAAAGGGAGCAAGCTGATTCAAAAAGTATGAAAAGGTAGAGAGTTTACCTGATAACTTTCTGTGCATCGTGTAGAAACTATATTTCCTCCCGCACTTTCTAAAGCATGATCCACCATGCCAGTTTTGTCTGCATCATATTTCATAAGGGCTTCTTTAACAATGCTAATCACATCAGATTTATTCAGTCCAGCAGTAAATGGTGACTCCACAGGAGCAAAGAAGTCTGAATCATTATTGCTACTGTGTGAGATGTTTACAGTAGCAGAGACGGTGGGACTATCATTACTGATGGTTGACGATGAGGTCCCTCCTAGCGTTACCAGTCCCCCTTCATTCTGCTCCTGGAATGATAAACACATGTATCTTAAAATCTCTGATTACTTTTTTTTTTTTTTTTTTAATATAAAAAAGATTAATATCACATCAAGAATTTTGAGGATCTTACCTTTGAAATTTGATAACCTGCCTTGTTTACTTTTAATTCCATGAGAGCTTCTGCAATGGCTGATGATACACTCTCATTCACTGCAACGGACACAGCAGATGGTAAAACTGAAGCAACTACCTCAGGCACAACAACTGCTACAAAACCCTGTACTTCAGTAGTTACAGTCTCATGGACAGCTGTATTTACAGCATTTGGCAAGGCCTCTGCTATAGCTTTAGGTACAGCATTTGCAACAGCCTGGGATACAGTATCAGCTAATGCATTTGGTAGAGCTGCATTTACACTGTCAGGAATGGTAACAGCAAGAGCATCAGACACAGAAGTAGTAACTGCTTTATCAACAGCAGCATCGACAACCTCTATCACAGCTCCATTCACTGCATCTGGAACTGCTGTTATAATAGCATCAGTAACTGCAACTGCAACAGCTCCAGGTACAGCAGTAGCCACAGCCTCTGGGACTGCTGAGGCCACATATTCCTCTACAACATCTTTAACAACATCAGTAATGCTCTCCTGCAGCTGCTGCTTAGAGATCTGAAGTCGATGCTGCAACTGTTCTGACACTTGCTGCCCTAACACTGTTGCTGCAGTTTCCACCTGCAGCTTTACTTGCTCTGCTACCTGCTGCTTTGATAACTCTGAGAACTGTGTATGCTGCCCGTGGATCTCTGCTCGTAGTTTCTCTAAAACTGTTTCCATCACTATTTGTGCTGTTTGAGTGACAGCTGCCTCAGTAGCTGCTATCGATGCCTCCTTTTCATCCACTTCTGCAGAGTATCAGGCAAGGGACAATTAATCCAAATAAAAAAACTATATATACATAAATAACAGCCTTCCATATCCCATCATAGACCTTCTGGGAGAGAAAAAAAAAAAAAAAAAAAAAAAAAAAAAAATCCAATATGTAAAACATGAACTTTCTATATATATATATATATAAAAAAAAAAAAAAAAGTGGAATGCAATGTACATTTCTCTCAGCAAATGCATACAAGTTTAGAGGGAAATCATAATAGATAAGATAACAGAAACTTACTTTACTGTGCTAGTTACTATGGACTTGTGCTTCCCTTTGCTAACTGTACTACTATCCAAAAACAAAGATTGGTCTCTTAATTCAATTGAAAGTATTTGCTTGCATATAACCTTTTTCATTTAAACAATGTGAAACAATCTTGTAAATTTAACAAATAAAATGTTCATTCTGATAGGTCAATTAATTAGTAAAATCAGACTTTCAACAGATACTTAATTGCTTGGTTCTTTGCAAAGAGGAAATCCTCAAGTTTGACATATCTAAAGAAGAATAAAGACTATACTGCATGCACTTTGTAAATAAGGATACATCACCAAACTATGTTTACATAGCTTCAAGCTATCTTTAAGTCTGATATGAACGTTTATGCCAACAACAGTTACCATGTCTAGAGTACAAATGGAAAAAAGTCTCAATATTAGAATGATAATCAAGAATCCAACATGTCTATGCATGTGCAAAGTGTATTCATAACCATAATATTCCTCCTCTATCTTACCCATACCAGATAGAAAATTTATTTTGTAAACTTTTGCTATTATGGATGCAGCCATTTCATTAGTCACAGCATATATGCCAATGAAGTGACCATGCATAGTGAGTTTATATGAATATATAAGAGAGAACTATGGAAGTTCCAAGAGATGAATCAACCTAGTAAATAGAATAAATAGTTATGAAGGTTTAGTAGTACAGCAAACATATTCCGTTTATTACACTAATGTATTTACGCATCCATCAATCCCTCCTTCTTGGTCTCCACCTCCCACTTGCTCCATCCATTTCTGACATGAGCATCATCTTAGTCAATATACAAATTAGTTTCTTTATACATCCAAACCATTCTGGCACATCTTGGTCATCTCTCTCAATCAGTCTGTGCTTACTATCAAATTGCTCTTTTACAAAGTCATCCCTTCTTTGATCTACCACCTCACACCACATACTGTCCTCAGTATTTCATTTCCAACAAGTCCACTCTCTTCCATTTTTTTGCATTCAAGGCTTAAGATTCACACCCATACAATAATGTCGGGACTATCAGCCCCTATGATTCCATCTCCTGCCATTTCCATACCCAGAATGTAAAGCACTACACTTCTCTAGGGTTCCCATTTTCAAACTTAACACCTTTTTCATCCTGCTGCTGCATATCAATATCTTATTTTTGTTCTCATTTACACAACTTTCTCTTTTCACACTCTCTCCCAGACTCTGTCACAAGCTTCTGGAGCTTCACTCTGGATATATATCCTCACTTACCTACAACATTCTTTGCTTGCATTGTTGCCATTAAAGTGTTGAGTCTTGTTTCCAGTTCCTCTTTGGCAACAAAGTAACTTTTCAGCCATGCCTTTACATCATTAGCACTCCAAGACATATGAACTCCAGCATCTGTTCCTGCATCCTGGCTAGTGGGAGAACCTGGTAAACCCAGTATATCCCCTAAGAGAGAGATCACATGTCTCTCAACATCAGCTAGGGTAACACTTGTGTTCTTGCAGCAGCTTTTCACTTCTGTGGCTAGGCTGGCATGGTCATTCTGTTCAAAAAGCAAGTTCTATAATCATCTGTTTAAACAACAAAAAACAACTCCCCAAAATACAGTTATTAGCAAAGAATTAATAAATTCTTCCCAATACTAGGAATAAGAAGTGTATTAATTAAGTAACAAAAGGTAAATGATTGAAAACTATGTTTACTAGTTTGTCTGCCTGCTTATTTCTCTGCCTGTTTTTATCTAACTATGCTCTCTGAGACAGCACCCACAGTACTGGAGTCATTACACTTTCTCACCCCAAAATAGGGTGCATTCAGAGGATTCATCCTCTTCAGCTACCATAATTCTTATGAGGCAAATACAAAGCTAAACAATCTTTAAAAGCCAAACAATCAATCTTTGATAATTTCCATAAACTAGACAATATTCATGGTGAAAAGTTGCAGTATTTTATAATGAACCATGTACTATAAGAATGTATCTTCCATAAAGTATACCATTACCTTAATGTGAAATTTTACAATAATGTTCTTTGGTTAATTTTAAAGCTACCTGAACAAATAAAGAGTATATCTTCCCACGTGTGAAGAATTAGCTTATTGCAAAATTCTACCACAGTATTTTCCGATCAACTGTAAAGCTGCCTGCACAAATAATGACCACATCAAAACCTAAAATGAAACCTGGGTCTCTGGGAACTGATAATGTAGAGCAAAATTTTTTGTTGTGATATTCAAGTATACCTCAGGCAATGTTGTGAAAAAGCTACTGAACCCAGTTAAACAAAAAATATCCATTTCTAACAACATTCTCTATACTTAATTTTTACTACATTCTTTGAAGTACAATATAAACCTTAGCCAAATCTTAAGAGACACCTCTTTATTTTCCATGTCGCAGTTTCTACTAATGGCCTTGATCAAAGTGAATATAATATCTTTTTGCCTTTGTCTATAAGCAAAACCTATTTTACATAACCATCACTGTTTAAGATTATTCATAGCTTTCGAGGTTGATATTTTAAAAATAATTACAGAGGTAGGCCATCTTAAGCACATACAAGTTTATTATAAAGACTGATTACCTGGCTATTGCTGTAACAAGTACACAAAGCATTAGAAAAGTCATATAACTGAAGAAAAAGCACAAGAAAACAAAGTACCTGTAACTCATTAAGCCGGATACTAAGTTGTTCAATCTTTTTTCGGAGGTTAGCCAGCTGATCCTCATATACTTGTTGGGCCTCTACCTGCTTGTGATCCACTACAACCACACCTGCTTCTAACTGAAAGAGCAAATCAAACAAAGGCATTCATTTCATGGAAGTATCACTTGAAATTTAGTGTAATTATGTTCTCCCAGTACTGTATTCAGCTCCTCATCAAATACAAGTGTTATCTCTGCAAAACAGAAAGCAGTATGCTACCTGTAGTTACATATCTAAGCTACTAATTCCAACTACTCTTTACTTATCTTGATTCATAAAAATGAGGTTTTGCATCCTTACTTTTGAGGTGGGGGAAGTATTCCCTCACTCTACCCTTAAATTCTTTCCATTCACCAAGGTAAGCTCACAATTCTACTCTCACAAAAAATCTAGTCTCAACTTTAACTCTCCTACTATCATCCTTACATATCATTACTCTAAATTACCAGAAGTGTAAATACAACTTCTAATTCTTTCCCATTCAAGCTGATACTGCACTCTGATGGCCCCGCTTAAAAATGTGAGTTTTCATGGATGAAAAATTATTTCTCTATCATATGCAGAGCCCTGTGAACATCTGAGAATAAATACGTTTTGAGAGAAGGGAGGTTAAATTACAATTCAACCCAGCCGAATACGATATATCCAAATGGATTTATCCTTTTCTACCATAAAAAAATGAGGTCAGCACATGCTCATTCCCAGGATTAAGCAATAATAAACAAACTGCTAAGGCATTAGACATCACAGTACGAAGGTGAAGTTGTGCAAAACGTTCATTCACCCCAACCTATACAATGACCAACGTCATCTGTCCCCCAGGCAATGTAATTGTCATGAATCAAATCATTTTTTAAAGGAACAAGGTGAATGAATGGAAAGGAAAATGGATGCTTCTCAGGCTCTGCCTACAGCTGAGATATGGTTTTTCACCCTTTAAGACTCACAATTCAAACCTAGAGGAAGAGCCCTTTCAGCATCTACAAACTCAGCCACATGAAAGAGGAAAAAATTTACAAAAAAAAACTTAAGGAACATGAAAGACAGGACCTACCACAAACCCCTTCAGGGTGGGAAATTTCTGTAAAGTCTTCTCATAGAGACAGCATATTTTATTGGAGCACTACACATGACCTAAAGAATGCATGTGAGCGGATGTGGCCTTTCTTCATCTGTTCCTGGCACTACCTTGCTAACATGAGAAACAGCAATCAAGTATGGGAAAAAAATTGTTAAAAGATAATTCAAATAACCCAAGCTATATAAACAGTGCCACATACATATTTCAACCTTGGGGCATCACTGAGTACTTTAAATTTTGCCTAGTTGTTACTTAGCTCCTTATGTTTGAAGAACGACTTCCTCTAGTCTAAGTATCTATCTACATCTCTGATGCCCGTTCCCTCTGGGAACTCTCTCTCTCTCTCTCTCTCTCTAAAAAAAAAAAGAGAGAGAGAGAGAGAAGAAGAAGAAGAAGAAGAGGGGGGGAGGGGCTGCAACTCTAATACAGTGGTCCTCTAATATTAAATTCCAAATAGCTCTTCATGGTCCTATCATATGAAAACATAATTCGTCTAATTTCTTTGTACGAACCACATACATACTTATTTCTTTACAATGTAATGTAAGGCAGAAGCCAAGATGGAGGGAAAGCATGATTTTCTATGAGTCTTGTCATTTCTTCACATTATTGAGCTAAGGTGACATCTAGCACCTAATCATGCCCCTAGACAATAAAGCAAGCATGAGATCCATCAAATGCCAGCAGAAAAATCTGGCTCAAAATTGATGTGATCACCAAGAGAAGATTAAGCTCTTCCTATCTCGTTAACTTTGCTAACTGATTTTTGGTAATATCAGTAGCCTTTAGGTCTCTTTTGTTGCTCTGGAGGCATGGGAAACTATTCTGCTCTCCTCAGTACCCTTACAATCACCATCATAGATGCATGTCTCTATACCTCTAGATCAGTGGTTCCCAAACTTTTTTCTGCCATTTCCCCCTGCACCCAGTTCAACCATCCAGATTTCCCCCTTC
>JAYMFT010235396.1:0-7500 GCA_038088735.1 Panulirus argus | reverse complement strand
GAAGACATGCGAGGAGCTGAACGACAAGTTCAAGAGTGTTGGTACGGTGGAGGACTCAATAGTCTCAACACCAGTGAGATGGAAGGGGAAGAAAGTTTTAGAAATGGCAGAAATTTTTAGAAGAGACTTATACAGACTGCTAAAAGACCTTGACCCATGTAGGGCATATGGTCCTGATATGGTGCTTCCACACGCATAGAAACGTATAGACATGCTCGACATACCTTTTGAAGTATTGTTCAAGACGTTGCAGGAGGAAGATAAAGTGCTAAGGGAGTGGAGAAGAGCATTTACGCTCATTTATTGCTCTGCCTCCTAGTTCTGCACAACTCGCAAACTTTGACATCCTGGGGTTGTTCCGGTAGATTATGAAAAGAATGGGGCCAAGGATCGGTCCCTGAGGCACACCCCCCCTAGTCATAACTCAAGATTGTCGGAGGTTCTCCTATCTAATCCCACACGTTGCTTTCTGTTGATGAGCCGGTCTTTAATCCACACACAGAGTTCGTCACCTGTGTGGCATGATTTTAGTTTACACAATATACTCTTATTTGGTAATCTAACGAACGCCCTTTGAAAGCACATTATCTCTGACGGTATTATGTGCGGTGTTTTAAAAGGGAACTGCCCTGGACCGGCATTATTTCTGATCTACGTGAATAAACTGCAAAAGGGAGTTGAATCCTATCTCCGTATTGTTGCAGGTGATATCAAGCTTAAGAGAAAAGTATAATTGTATTTGTGATGACGACAGCTTACAAAGAAAATGTGGACATGTACCAGCGCTTGCCATATGCATGGCTTATGAGATTTAAGCTTACCAGATCTAACGTGATGAATATGGGGGAAAGTGAAACCAGACCAGACTAAAACCTTGCATGGAGCAAATTCCGGGAATCCGCTTGTGATAGAGACAGACGAGTGAACCTAATAACCAACTTGTCAATAGGAAACCGTGTTAGACGGGTTCTGGTGGAGGTAAACCATATTTTCGCCAAAGCCAAAAATTACCAAGAAGTACATCACGGACAGCAATATGTACAAGGATATATTCACCACGTATGCAAGGCTTATGTTAGAAGTGCAGTTCCAGTTTTGCCTCCCTAATTTACGAAACATAAAAAGATATTTATAGAGTTCAATAGGGGATGAGAAAACTTGTACCCTAAAGTATGAAATTTGAGGGACGAGGGAGAGGTGACAGTAGTCGATTTACCCACGTTACAAGGGACAAGGCGCAGAAAAGACACGATTTTTCTTAATGGATCTAGCGAAGACGATATATTACAGTTCTCAGAAATAGGGAGAAGCCGTCCAGCTAGGGGACGTGAAATGAAACTAGGCGGAAGAGCCAGAAAAGGTGTGGGGGGAAAATGGCTTTGCAACAAGTGTGGTACACAGGACACGATTAGCGAAAGGTTAATACCACAACACTCGAAAGCAGTAACTATGTAACAGAAGGGAGAGGTAAAGTGACAGAGCTCCGTGAGGGTAAAACTTCTCTCAGTGCCTAAAAACAGGTGAGCCTTTTTCACAGAAAACAATTCTCCCTCTCTCTCTCTCTCTCTCTCTCTCTCTCCGTCGTGTAGTGTTCAGAGTTACTGACCATGAGTCAACGCGGGCCCACCCGGGATCGGGTCCGCAGGGGTTTGAATCCAGGGGCGGCAGTTGGCCCACACCTAAACCAGGTGACCATCCTTTCCTTTGGAGCTGGTCGAGAGAAGAGTACCTTGCTAAGGCCTGTGTGTGTGTGTGTGTGTGTGTGTGTGTGTGTGTGTGTGTGTGTGTGTGTGTGAGTGTGTGTGTGTGTGTGTGTGTGTGTGTGTGTGTGTGTATACACACATAGGAGTTAACATCATGTACCCCGACAGAATATACTGATCACCGATGTAAACTCCGTAACGAAAACTGAATGTTTGCCTGAGTTCCCCCTCCTCTACCACTGTTCTATAACTGCGACCATTACCATACATCAGCTGACATTCTTAATCTCATCGTACCCCCATCTCACATTTTGACGACCTCTATACCACGCTCCCGTCAGCGTATGCCCGTCACCCCTGTCTCATCAGCATATCCCCGTCAAGAGCCTTCCTTCAACATAGCCCCGCTAGCAGGCTCCCATAAACACACTCCCGTCACCACGCTCCCGTCAAAATATCCCCGTCACCACCCTCCTGTCAAGACATCCCTGTTAGACCACTCCAGTATCCCCGTCACCCCAAACAGCTTCCAGACCCCAATCATCACATGTCAGTCACCATACACACTCCCGTCTTATTCTAGAGCGATCACCATCACCCCTCACCATATGCCCTGTAACACGTCCCTGTCGTCAAATCCCTGCCATTCTTCAGCCGCCACCACTTCTCATACTATGATCTGCACCATTTACCTGTCACCAATGAACTCTTCAAGAAACGCCCATTGTTTCATAAATTTCACAGTTCTACCGTCACCCTACGCCAACCTGTCATCTCTCTCCTGTCAATAATACCCCTATCATCACCCCCTAGCCTAGTCTATACACACCCGTCACCACTGTCTACACAAGAAAGTGGAATATATTCGATTATTCATGATTTACAAGCTTCTCATTAAAAGTCTCAACTTCTGCTTGAAAATAATCTAAGTGTGCTTTTAGGCGTCTTCTTCAAATAGAAAAATGAGAAGCAATTTCATGGGTCGATGTATACGCATTAAACGCTATACCAGTGAGTTATTTTCAGGTTTTGAGATTTAAATCACAATATTATTCGTAAAAATGACGTCTGAAATGGCGTCTTGTGGTTTTTAAAACAGTGTCTCAGTGTTGCAGACAGTGTAACAGACAGATTTCTTCTCTACGGTCCAACGAAGATCTGACCCTTGGTCCACAGACCCGGTACATCAAAGCTCGATATAGTTATCGACCTACTTTGGGGCAACCTGCTGGGAAACACTGCAAGGTGCAGCAAGTTATGGAAATGATACACTGGAAGGCTTTCCATTGTCGACGAGCGTGTGGGGGAGCGTATCCCTGAACTAAATGCTAGATGGCGTGTGATGGAAACTTTCCACTGTGACTGAGGGAAGAATCCTTTGATCACGCCACCGGACATTAAGGGACTTGTATGGGCCTCGGAGCGTAATGGACGCTAAGGGTGAGAATACAGCTATGACCGTGGCGATTTTCCACACTATGAGTGGAGAGGTGTTTGCCCTCTGGAGACTCCTCTTCACCCGGGGAGAGCGGGTATTTTCGTGGAACGGTGTTTGCTGCTGGAGGTGGTCTCCTCATACAGGCCCCAAGGATGGACAGCCCGAGCACGTCGTTCCCTGGCTATAAATGTAACGATTCCCATCTCTCCTTATCATTAGTTCTTCCGACGGGACGCATTTAGTACATTATGGACAACGGAGGCTCGAGTATTATGCATCTGTTACATCATCATTCTTATGGATGATGACTAAACATCTGAATGTCGCAGACGTCAGTCAAATCATCACATCGTCTCTGACGATGATGTTATTCCTGATGAGATGCCCTCTCACTAATGATTCCTCTCTCGTAAAAGATTCACCAGCGTTTCCACTACAGGGAGAAATATTCTTTAAGAAAGGCTAGCCATTGTGTGATTTTAGTAATAATTTAGATAATTACATCTTCTATCAATCAATGTAATTTGGTTTTAACAGGCTCGCTCAAAGTTTCCCCACCACTCCAGTTGGTTGATAATGTTATCATTTTAAGAGCATTTTTCTAATGGCCTGCTTGTTCATCATCGAGATAACAGGATGACTCTTAGCTATGCTATCGCCCAACGCTATACACAACAATCAACATAATATAACGAACACTGTAGTTAGACCATCAGTGTCATTATAAATCACTACACTGATGATAATGCCGTATGATACCTTTTGTAAGTCTGCCTAATATTAGCTTTATCTTGTCGTCTGATTCAGTCAGTGATTGATAAAATTTGGTTTGACTTCAGACGTGATTTTCAACTGTCGAAGTGAACTCTCTCCCCCATCTTCATATCTCAAGCAAACCTTCCGCCCCATCCTCTCCCAACAAGACGGCAGCATGCACAAGGACTCCTCCTGGCACACTTCCCCACAACTCTCACCGGCCCACACATGCCCATGTTGGGTCCCGTGGCTAACAGAAGCGGGTTAGGGCCACCGTCCCTCAGTGGGAGGTTAATTGCCTCAATCCTGGGGTCTGCGAGATGTTTATGTGTTTGGAAGGAACACCAGCGGGTGCTGGGTACTGCTCTCTGGGGCAGGTGTTATCAGGTATAACGGGAAGGTTCCGGGGTCTGATGCTATGGCGGGAATGGATCCAGACCCCCGCCTTACAAGGGGTAGAAAGACTCTCGACATCAGCCAGTGAGTTGGTCAGTGAGCTTATTATGTTCGTGAGTGCATCCGAACCGTATATGGCGAGCAAAATTGTAGTTTTCACATAGATCGTTCCTTTAGTAATTTGTTTCCTTTTTTTTTCGGAACATTATAGTTACGTTAATCATTCTTTATGTCTTGATTATAAGAAGATCTTCGTGGATGATTTCTTCACTGACATATATCAAGAAGAGAGAGAGAGAAAAAAAAAGATGGTGATTTATCGAAGGAAGCAAAAATCGGCGCTAGGGTCAAAAGTCAATCTACATGTGTTAGAATAATTCCCCTGCCATATAAGCCTAGTACTGTACCCCTTTGCTGCCCAATCACCCTTAACTGCTCTTCTCCAAACCCATCCCGAGCCTGTCTGACCTCCTTACTACCCCAGCACCCCTTCCTCCGTTCTCCATTCCCCTCCTTATCGTACCTCCTTATGACCCCAGTACACCTACCTCCGTTCTCCACCTCCTGTGTATCTTAACTCCTTCTCCAACCTCACACCATTCTCACCTCATTACTGCCTTATGATCCTCACCTCCGTCGCCCCTCCCCCTCCCCACTCCTTACGGCCTATTTTACCTCCTTACTACCCCTGGCACCCTCATCTCATTCTCTTGACGCCTCTCCTCATTCTTCTCATCTTCATACACTCAACAAACACCACTGACAGAAAATATACTAAATCTGGTAAAAGACAATGAAGAACTGCACCTGGGGACTATTTTCCCAATATCCTTGTGCCACACGGCCCATACTTACCCCGATATCATACCTGAACATGGAGACACTCCCTACATGATTATCCACGACAAGAAGGGTAGCCCCTTCCCTTCCCACGACCACAGACATCACTCCCATCCCAAGTCTCTTCAAAAATCTCACTCATTAAGCTTTTTACGAAGTCTTCCTTGTGACTGCGGCTTGAAAATCGTGTTCAGCCTTGCCTCTCATTCTGAGAGAACTGCACACATCTCGAGACTCAGGTTCAGGAGTGACTGGATACGCTTCTGAATAACGCGAGTAACAAGATAGGGAAAAATTACGGTGTGAAAATTAGTAAAAGGAATACTTAGATTTTCAAAGGTCCGTTCAGACCAGGTGTACCCAAAGATGAATAAGACAGACAGAAACAGATTAACATAAACACAGACAGATAGAGGCGGACAGATGTACAGACAGAAGGATATACCAGTGAGAGATACAGACTGCAAACACACACGCACGCACACACACACACACACACACACACACACACACACACACACACACACATATAAACACACATATACAATGAACCAGCACTGCATTGGCTGTCAAGTTCCCCTTCCTGGTCCAGGTTGCTATCTTTTCTTTTTGCCTCACATACATGTGCGTTGCTGGTATTCAGTCCACTTTCATTTTTTTAAATGCACATTAGAGCTCCGGTCACGGACAAAAGTCCGCATCGAACCGGGCCTCAACTGAAATGCGAAGAGGGTAAATAGAGGGTGGAAAAAGAAAAAGAGGTAAAATATTTTAGGAGTTCGAAGGAGATGGAAAAACTGCCTTTTGAAAAAGACCAGGTCATAGGTTGTTAGTAAGGACACGAGGGGTTAGAGAGTTCCAAAGCTTCGAGGTATAGAGAAAGGAAGTCGCTAAGAAGGGCCACCCTTGCTCTACAGTAGTTTGCCGAAGTAACACGTAGCTCAGCTAACGGCGGGAGCACAGAAGCAGCCAGCCCTCGGGACCTAAACCTAAAGCAATGCGCACAGAAGCATAAGAATGAACCAACACGTAAGCTGACGAACTGAACTGCTTTAGGCTTAACCCAGTCTAATAAGCATTTATCACCCCAGAGGTGAGAGCAGCACTCCATACAAGGACGGAATATTACTTTGCATAAACTGAGCAAATGTTCAAAAGAGACAAATTTACGGCATCTGCACAGGACTCCCAGTTTCCTTTGAGACAATCTTATCTATTTGTGTGATGGAAGATTGTCAAGACACGTTAGACGGTAGAGTGACACTAGGTTCATAGTACTGAATGGCAGAATTACTGTATCAAGAAATCAGAGTTATGCGGGGTTTGAGAGAGTGAATGATCGACATAATCTAAGATACTCTAAGATGTCTACGTGAATTTTAAAAGCTCTCTCTAACAATTCATCTTGATGACCCTGACGCAACACGCCGTCATCACCACCACAACTCCCTAGCTCCAAAACGATGTCATCGTCATTACCACCACAACTAACCTGACACTACCATCCTGACCCCCAGGACACCAAACGTCCACCAGGACATCCCTGCCCCCAGGTCACACCACCACCACCACCACTCCCAGCACAGCCTACAATCCTCCACGCACTTACTTCACCATCACCAGCAGATCACCTCTGCTCCCCCCCTGGCAACAGACACCAACAAGCAGACACCAAACTCCCGTTACGACCCAAACTCACCCCTGACAACAGACACCAAACTCCCGTTAGAAGCAGAACGCACTCTGCCATCCGTGTCTTTAGCCCACACACATCACAAGAACAGAAATGAAACCACGCACTTTTTTGTCATTCTCTTTTTTTCTTTCTTTTTTTTTTGCCTGGCTTAATCAACGCACTGTTACCGGTAAGCGAATTGCCGTAATCCTTTTTGCGATTGATTCCTCCGTTATCGTGATGCCGTGTGAACGAACCTTAAACGGAAATTCTTTTGTGTTTCGTCGGGGCGCTTCCATATCCTTTTGCAATGGTGCCCGAGCGAAGTTCAACCTGTCTATTCACCTTCTTCGTATCACCCGGCGGGAAAATGGGACCAATTACGGGTTTTTAACATGCTGGGAGGTCTAGGGAGAAGCGTGATGCAGCTGGGAAGAGAAAAGCGATTGTAAAGTGTCGGAGGAAAATCATTTGTGATGCGCTCCGGCGGGCTAATTGGATGGTAAAGAGGCGAAGGGTTACGTAGAGTTGCAGTGATACACAGACCCCAAGGTCCAAGCGAAGTGGTCTGGCCTGAACGACTATTGAAAAAGATGCAGTCCCCTTAAAAACAGTAGACAGAGAGATAGATAGATAGATAGATAGATAGATAGAGAGAGAGAGAGAGAGAGAGAGAGAGAGAGAGAGAGAGA
>JAYMFT010235385.1:5000-10000 GCA_038088735.1 Panulirus argus | reverse complement strand
GCCTAGATTTGCCTAGCTACCAAACACCGTCTGCTGATTGGTCAGATCTCGTCCGACCTCCTCCAGTTAACCAATCTCTGGCCTGATCTTATCAGGTCACACGCGATATTCACTGTATTGGCTTACTATCAGAGTTCTTTACATAAGTACTTAGATCAAGCCTGTGATTGGTCGAGCCTCGTAAGGGGCTGTGAAACCCCTTGAGCACGACGGTACAACCCTTGAACACGACAGTACGACCCTTGAGCACGACGGTACGACCTTTGAGCACGACGGTACGACTCTTGAGCACGTTAGGACGACCCTCGGTGTGTGATAGAATGACCATAGACCTAACACTTTAAAGCCAATAATTTATTCACTCGAACCGTATCATGACCTGTTCCCTGTTATGATGATGATAACAGTAACAACATTATTAATAATAACAATAATAATAATAATAATAAAAATAATTAATAATAATAATAACAATAATAATATTGATAGTAATAATGATAATATTTGAAATAATAATAATCAGAAAGTCTTTCGTCCGAGCTAGTGGTCTGTGAACTAAACCTGCTTTCAGTCTCTAAAGAAGCTTAACTTTCGCTTCCACGAAATATGGAGTCGAGTTTATGAACAGTCACTGCATTTTCCATTTCGGAATTGTGCTTGATTTTAACGAAGAGGAAAACAGTGCCACCTCCTCTGTTTCCTCTATCAGTGAGAAAGAGTCTGTCCTCTGATAGTGCACAGTCAGATCTATTATCACTTATAAGGTTCAGATACACAAATCATATCACAACTTTCTTCTAATTCATCTGTCTTTCTCTCTGAATATATGTGCATTTGCACATCTTTCTTTACAATGTGACTGAGAATTACAGACATGGACGTCAACGAGCTCGCTTTACTCGGGGCTCTTCGTTTTGTGGACTATATTTAACGAGTAGATACTTTTGATAATCCGGCCACGAAACGAAGCAGCTAAATCATGTCTGGTGTTGGCCAACCTCTCTTAAACACATCAGACCGAATGTAGCAATTGCTCCCGCTGATTTACGAGCTTAAAACTCCCTCCTGCGAACAGAGGATCCCAAGCCATTTATAAAGACTGAATCCTTCACTGATAAATGCATTCCCGGTGGAAGAGGTACGCTTGAGATTAAGATATTGCTACTGGATCGGCTTCCAAGCTGGCGATATAAGTTTCAGATGTACCCCGACCTTTCCTTGTATGTGTCGTTTGTGTCTAAACGACACACAGAGGAAGGGATCATCGTCAGTAATCACCAAAGGACTTCGTCTATTCTATCACCCACGGTCCTCTGCTCTAGGACCCGGTGAACAGTCAGTTGTGAAAAGGTTGGCCTATCACAGAGCTCCTGCCAGTGGCTTTAGACTATTAAGTCTACCTCCCAGCATCACTTGGCTATCCTTGTCCTCTACGTGACCCCAGAGCCTTAGAAATCAATTTCCTGTCGTTGATGGCAAGAGAGGCTTACTTGTGAGAGGATCCGCCGCCCCTCTGCCCTGCTTCGACAGGACGGACCGCTGGAGTACGAGATGAGGGACCAGTCTGCAAGAGGTACTCTTCTGTCGTCAGCCACACACCAGGCTGGTCCAGCTCGTTGTCATGAATACTGCAAGCGCGTCGGTCTTCCTCCTCCATGACCACGTCTGTTCTGACCTGACCTGACCTGCAGATCAAGAACCAAGTTGGAATAACGAAGAAGTGGAAGCCAAACATTTCTACTAATACTACTTACATTATTATCACTATTATCATTATTGTTATCATTATTATCATAGTTAATATCATCATCATTATTTTTATCATTATTATCATTATTATTATTATCATTATTATTATCATTATCATTTCTATTATAATTATTATCATTAGTATCATTATTATTATTATTGTTACCATTATCATTATTATTATTATTAATTATTATTATCATAATTATCATCATGCTCTTTCGAAATATTTAGTGAATGAAATACAACAGCTAAATCTACGAATGAAGAAGGAAGTCCTTAGCATTCAGACGAATTTCCAAGCGTAGGGAACTATAGGTGGGAGGTCAATGCGTCTCCTCCCATCTCCTCTATTATCTTTCCTTTCTCTCTCTCTCTCTCTCTCTCTCCGTCTTATTTTTATCTACTGATGTGGATAGAATGTTGCTGCTGACGATAGTGATGATGGTGTTTGTTACCATGCAGTTAATGGAGCTTACCCTCACAAGTCTGTCTGTCTGTCTCTCTCTCTGTCTCTCTGTCTGTCTGTCTGTCTCCCTCTCTCTCTCTCTCTCTCTCTCTCATCCTCAGTTTCTTGCCTTCTGTCCCTCCCTCCTCTCCTTTCCTCTCACCCACTCTCCCCAGCCTCTCCCACGGTGCCTGAGGACAGTAAAGGTGATGATGAAGTCTGGTCGCTGGGAGTCAGCTGGTACCAACACCAGATCAATACCTACCTACCTACCTACCTTACCTACTGACCTACCTACCTACCTACCTTACCTACTGACCTACCTACCTACCTACCTTACCTTACCTACTGACCTTCCAGCCTCACCTACCTACTATCTTACCTCACCTTAATTACCTACCTACCTACCTACCTACCTACCTTACCTACCAACCTTACCTACTGACCTACCTACCTACCTTACCTATTGACCTACCTACCTACCTACCTTATCCACTGACCTATCAGCCTCACCTACTTACCTTACCTACTTACTTACTTACTTACTTACCTACCTACCTTACTTACCTAATTACCTTGCCTACTTACTTACTTACCTACCTTACCTACTTACTTACCTGATTACTTTGCGTATTTACATACCTACCTAACCTAACCTAACCTACTTATTTACCTACCTTATCGTACCTTTTACTTACTTTCCTACTTACTTAATTACCAACTTACATTTCCTACTTACTTATTCACCTACCTTATCTAACCTACTTACTTATTCGTTTACCTTATCTAACCTACTTACTTACCTACCTACCTTACCTACTTACCCACCCACCTACCTACCTACTTACTTACCTAACTAGCAACCAGCCTATCTACCTTTCTTACCTACTTACTTCCCTGCCTACCTTACCTATGTAATGACCTACCTACCCAGTCATCTACATACTTACCAGTCTTCCTACCTACTTATGTACCTAATTTCCTTACCTACTTACCTACCTACTCATCTACTTATCTATCTACACGCCCAACTACCTATCTACTTATTTCCCTACTTACTTACCGGTCTACCTACGCACCTACCTACATAAATACCTACTTACCTTACCTGTCTACCTACCATACTTACCTGCCTGCTTACCTGTACCTTCCTGTCCACCTACTTACCCTACCGTACGCTACCCTATCCCAACCCAATCCTATCCTACCTACCTACTTACTTGTACACGTACTAACCTTCTTACCTACCTAACCACTGACCTACACACACACACACACACACACACACACACACACACACCAGGATAGACCAGGTACCCATCTATCGATCAGTCCCGAGGGGAGGATGAACAGCTAGGATTGACCGTGAGTCACCAGCCACGCCTAGGATTCGAGCCCATGGCCCGTGCGTGTGTGTGTGTACTGTGGTTGGTACCTGTGCATTCATAATTGCACTTCCTTCGGGTTTTGCGCAGCGCATCGCTGCAAGTCCTGGCGAAGGAGTGTTGTCCCCACACGGCTGCCATAGCAACCATCCGAGGCGGGCGACAGAGGGGAGCACTCGAGGGGAGCACACATTCCCCAGGGTGCGGGATGACCTATGCCTCCGCTACATAACCCCGCACACGGTTGTAGCGTACAGTACCGTGTTCCTCGGCTGAGTCTGATTTTTCCTTTCTTGCGCGCGCGCGTGATAGTAATGTTGATAATGTGTCTACAACGTCTTTATTGATCTCCATGTTCTATTGCCTTGTAGGGCGAGCTTATCTGTAGTGTTATTGGCGTTGCGCTTTATTACCTAGAGCTTCTGATGATTTCCTGGCACCTTGTATGGCACCCAGGGCTTCTGATAGACACCTGACACCTTGTATGGCACCTGGAGCTTCTGATAGTCACCTGGCACCTTGTATGGCACCTGGAACTTCTGATAGACACCTGGCACCTTGTATGGCACCTGGAGCTTCTGATAGTCACCTGGCACCCTGTATGGCACCTGGGGCTTCTGATAGTCACCTGGCACCCTGTATGGCACCTGGAGCTTCTGATAGTCACCTGGCACCTTGTATGGCACCTTGAGCTTCTGATAGTCACCTGGCACCCTGTATGGCACCTAGAGCCTCTGATAGTCACCTAGCACTCTGTATGGCACCTAGACCTTCTGAGTGTCACCTAGCACTCTGTTTGATACCTTGCAGTCATAGGGGCAGCTGAGAATCTGCCTGGTACCCAGCAGTCATGTCGGCACCTAGCAGTCATGATGGCACCTGGCAGTCTGTATGGTACCCAGCGATCATGTAGGCACCTAGCACTCCTGGTGGCACTTACCATTTGTGTTGTCAACCAGCTCTCTCCACAGTGATGGCTAGCAGTCGTATTGGCACCTGGCATTCACAACACCACAAGTGATGGTGCCTGGCTATCACGGCCCAGATGGCTGGCACTCCTGTTCATAGCAGTTGCTTCAGGTAGCTTTAAGGATATCCTGAAGTTGACGACAGGATCTGGGCCTTCATATTGGCACTCATTTCTCCTCCTGGCACATAACACTGCCATAGGTGCAGGCTCTCTGACCTCGTGACACAGTTATGGCGCTCATTTTTCCAGGCTGGTGTTCCAGGGATCATGTGATGGAATCTGGCACTCTCTAATGGCTCCTTCGGTCGTCCCGCATGGCACTCAGCGTTTCTTATTACCCTTGGTGGCACTTTGGGGTTTCCCGGTGCCACCTGTCTCTCCTGATGGCCCATGAGGTCTGTGATGGCACCCGGTCATCGCTCTGACCCTCCAGAAATGCATTACAGTT
>JAYMFT010235375.1:0-11129 GCA_038088735.1 Panulirus argus | reverse complement strand
TCTCTCCTTTCTTCTCATCTTGGTTACATCCACACACATTCAGACACCCCAATCTGAGTCTTCGAGGAGGATGAGCACTCCCTGCCTGGCTCCTTCTTCTGTTTCCCCTTTTAAAAACTGAAAATACAAGAAGGGGAGGGTTTCCAGCCCTGCGCTCCCGCCCCTTTTAGTTGCCTTCTACGACATGCAGGGAATACGTGGGAAGTATTCTTACACCCCTATCCCCAGGGGATTAATAATAATTAATAATTAACATTAAAAATAATAATACTAATAATAATATGAAAAGAGAATGATTGATATTTAACAATCAAATTTTACTGGAAGCTACAAGACTTTAAACACTATTTAAGATTTCAAAAAAGCTATACAAGACACAATTAGTAAAATTTCAAAGTTTCACAAAAAAAAAAAACGGTGCAAACCTTCCAATGTTCAGAGTCAAAATCATCATGCTGTGCTGGCCAGAACTGTGGAAACCCTTGACTCTCATCCACAGATGTTAGAACCACAATTGTCTGAGCATTGTGATCCCATACCATCTGCCAGAAGTCAAGAATGGTAGAATGTAGAGGGTGCTGAGTAGCAATAAACTCTCGCAGTCTTTGGTGACCCATTAGCCAGGTGGCATTGATATAATCTGACCCATCTACACCAGGTTTAGGTGTCAGGTGTACACGGCCATTCTCCATTGGTAAGTGGTCAGTGCTGCGGTTCTTTTCCCTGTTAACTGGCTTAACTGCACTAACCACGTTGAAATCTCGTGGTTGGAAATGTGTCACTAGCTGAAAATGAGAGAAGAATGCATGAGATAAAATGTCCCAAAGTTTAAACAATGACTGCACATAAGATCTTCCAATTTTATAGAATAACAAAGTAATAATTTATCACTGGGTTGAAAAATAATGAAAAAATGGAATGATGAAAATTCTCTTCCCCAGAGGACTAGTTCTATGTATCTGATATCAAGAGTTGGTTTTTCAGTCTGAGAAGACCATTCTAAAAATGAAAATGAAAACGGTAAAGAGCATAAGTAAAAGGGAAAAGAACATTGCAAGTAAGCTAATGAATGCGTGCACCACATCATTAACTCAACAACAACCTTATGCATTTTTTCTTTCTTCACCACCTATCAAAAGATGCCTAATTCATTGGTAAAAGAAGAAATAATGTTACTTTTATATGTAGAAACCAGACCTAAATCTCTCCAGTCAGTATCAAAATATTTTTCATATAGGAGACTTCAGTCACAGACAAACATCCACATCAATATGAAATATGAAAAGCGTTGAAAAGATAAAAAAAAATGTAAAGAGATGAAACGAAACAGTTTCATAGTTCTGGAGGAAGTGGAAAATCTGCCTTCAACAAAGCAACAAGTCACTGCAATAAGGAAAGACATGGGAAGGTAAAGGGTTTTAAAGGTTTGTGGTGCAGGGACTGGGACGGACAATACAACTGCTCAGCCTTGAGTTGCCAAAGGCCACACAGTAATCTTAAGATGCAGTAGCTTGATAAGTACTAAAGAGTCTAGTTAATGGTGGAAACATACAAGGAGCTAGTTTTTGGGAAATAAATATCAAATGAAGAGAGGGGAAAAACAAACAACACTGCAGCACATGGTAAGTGGATCAACTTTTGAAATCAGACTGGGTGAGTTGACAAGTCAGACTGCCTTGCACTTGAGTGTCTAATGAGGACTGTATGTAAAGCTGGAACCTCCCTAGTTTGAGGTGTACTCCATATAGATATCGACAAATCAGCCCTTTGTGTAATCAGTATAAATGTTCAGAGGAGAAGAATTTGCAATATCTGACCAGGACTCCGTTTCTTATATGAGGACTTGGCTATATGTGAAATGTTAGGTTTCCAAGCAAAGTTAGATGTTACGATGACACCAAGTACTGTATGTTTACTGATTTGTAGAATCACACAGCCATCAAAGGATATGGAAAAGTTGGGAACCTGTAAGGGGTTTTAGAAGGAATGATAAGCAGATATAAGCAGTGAAAAAAAAAAAGACATATACCAAGCATGGAATGATGGAATAGATTTGAAAGTGGAGGAAGAGAAGGTTATTATCAGTCCATGAGTGTATTTGAATAACTAATGGTGAAAGAAAATTGTAAAGAAGTGAGAAGAGCATAAGACAGGAAAGAATGCTAAAGGCCACTGCTGCTAATGGGAAAAGAGGGAGAGGATAATCCAGTAATCATGGAGACAGACCAGCCTGGGAGAAAGCTAGATATGAAAAAACAAAACAAGGGAGGAAAGCCTTAAGTAGGGAACACTGAAATGAGACTCCAATGCCACACATTATCAATCATTTTCAATATGTCAAGGGCAACAACATAAAATTCTCCAAAGTATCTCAAAGGTGGTGACCAGACATTATTAAGAAATGATATTAATGGCAAATCTTGACATAAACAAGCTACTCTGGTAATTGAAAAAAAGACAATGAGATTCAAGATGTTTAAGAAAACAAAATTTAAGGAGGGATTCAACGTTTATGCAAATAGTGAGTCAGGGCAACATGATGACAGCTGGAAGGGTTAGAACAGATACCTTTCTTTGAAACAGTATGCACTAATGCATTTTTCCAAGACGTGAAGGAAAAGCTTTGTTTTTGAAGCAGATATAGGAAAAGACAAGCAAACACAGGCACAAGTTCTGAGGTAAACTCCTTCAAAACACAGGGAGGGATGCCATCAGGTCCATACACCTTGATTGTTTCCAGAGAAAAGTGCTTTATGGAGTGTACAGAGATTATTGGGAAGGGTTTACGGTTAACAAGAAAAGTGACAGAAGGTGAAGGAAAGTAGAAGTTATTCACTGGGGTTAAAGCAGGAAAAAAAAGTGATAGCAACATCAGAATGGAAAAACAAAGAAAATGTAATATGATGAAAGTTGCAAGAGATGTTTTTGGTTAAAAATCAGAGAGATCTATCAGTGGATGAAGAGGAGGAGTTGTCACACTTTCCATGACTAAAGGTATGCTTCAACCCATGGATAACATTTGTACAAAAGTTTCCGACATATTAGAACTGAATGACAGTCAGAGGAGGGAAAATTTTTACAAACTGTGATACGCATGGTCCCTTGCCTGAATAGGCTTAGAAGAGGACAGGAAATGAGTTAAAACTTAGAGGTCACTAAGTAAATCTGGATTGTATAAAACATGTTTTTACCGACATTATTGATACATGGAATAAGCTCCAAGAAAATGTTGTTCACAGCAACACCCTTAATATCTTCAAAATTAGGCCTGATGATCTCGTCACTCTCTGGTACTAAATAATTCATTTAATCAGTCATCATAACGTGGTGGTATATCATGTTAACTTCTCAACAACTGATCTTTCCCTGGCCATGTTGCACTCAACTGATCTTTCCCTGGCCATGTTGCACTATCATACTAACATTGATTAACCCATGTCACCTGCTTTGAGAGAGTAGTCATGAATTACTGTATCTTTCTCCAGTATCAGGAATAAAATAGGCATGGAAAGTTGAGAGGCTGAAACTCCAGTTTATCCCTAGTATTGTCTTAAGAAAAAAAGAGTTAAGGGATGCATGTCATTGGTGATGGGATACATGACATATTCATGTTCATTCTACCTTATGACTTTCCCGTAAAAATTTCCTTCAGGTTTACTAATCCTGCAGGGTATTTTTTCCATTTGTTTTCCTGCCAGCATGTGCCAGAGAGAGTGGAGGGTGAGGGGAGAGCCTTTGCTTTGCCATGCTTTTCTTCTGCTGCTTAAAAGGGGCCTTTTTTTTTCTCTCTCTCTCTCTTATTGTTAGGGTCAGACACACTTCATTCTGACCTTAGGTCTGTGTATCTATGTAACTCTAACCCTATTCACTCTTATATAAGCAGAATCTTAGAATGGGGAAAGCAGTAACTTAGTTAAATTCAAGTTTCCCTTAGTTCAATGACAAAATGCCACAATCATTCACCCCTGTAATAACATTGAGTATGCTGGGCATATCCATATCATTCACTCTATCCTAAAAAACCCACATAATCAACATTACAAGGTCTGCTTCCCAAAAGCTGAAAGGCTTGCATAGCGACCATAACAAATTCTTTTGAGCTGCTATTTCATAACTATTGGGGTTTAATACACATGAGTATGGATGGAGTCCTACTTACTTATCTGGGATCAATAAAGCCACAGTGGAATCACATGTCTTCCACCTCATTAATTTTCCTGGCATCATCTCTTTCATATTTCATTTCCACACAATGCAATGTTGCTGCTCTCTCTCTTATCTTTAGGTATTATTTTGGCCACTATTCTTATGAGCTGTTTGACCCACCCATGGCTTGGACATAGGGTATGCATCTGGCTGTTGCTTCCCTTAGTTTTGTGTGATCACTGACCTTTACGATGCCTCCTCCTTCCCTCAGACATGTATGCTCTGGAATTCACTTCATCTGTTTGTCTTCCCTACTTTGTTTACACTTTTACAACTTTAAGAGTCAAATCTATTAACACCTGAAGAGCCCTGATTAATTTATGTTGTTTTTTCCTTTCACTCTATTGTTTTACTTGAGATGGCCTCTGGCTGGAGCATGTTTTGTCTATGCCATGTCAAATAAAACTGTGCACTCCAAGAGGACGGTATCTTTAGGGTATGTCCAATGGGTAACTCATTCCTTTACTCATGTAACACTCTCAGGAGCTCTCCCATACCCAAAAAAGAAAATTGTAGTCATTACCCTTGCTCTAAAACAAATGGAAAAGCTCTTTTCATTACCACTGCATATGCAAATACACAAGTGGGAAATGTAAAGTGATCTGGAGAGCACCAAGTTATGGAAAGTAAGTAAGGAAATTCATTGAGAAATGTCATTATGGGAGGTGAAAAGGATATCAGAAAAGACTCTAATTCAGATATGATAAGGATACACCGTAGAAAGTGACACTGAAAATGGAAGCCAGAATGCCACAAGCTGAGACTCAGGTATGGAGAGAGACACTTATGTCAAGAAAGAGAGAAAACACTGTGGAAAGAGAATTAAGAAGTGGAAGACATGAAGCCCTCACAAACTTAAGTCATGAGTGTGGACACAGATGGATAAAGCAAAACATAAAAAAACAAGGAAATCACTTAATATGTTGGGTCCATCAAATCAATGGTTTACTGTACTATGTTACACTGTATTTCCTGAGAGTGAAGAGTTGTTGTTGAAGATGATAGTGCCCTATTCCAATTAGTTGAGAAACCTACTTGTGGCAATAATATATTAAATTTAGTTCTAACTACAAATGAGGATCTTGTTAATAATGTTACAGTTGGAAAAAAGCTTGGTACAAGTGATCATCGACAAATCAATTTTGAGGTTACTTTCAGCATTGCATGTAATGTTGGTCAACACGAGTCATGAAAAAATATCTGATTCTAAACGTGCAAATTCTAATGATTTTTGCATTGCTTTTGAAAAACAGACAAACCTTTGATGATATGGTCAATGAAAATGACATGAACATAGCCTGGAAAAGCTTCACTAAAACCATCAAAGCAATAGAGGGAACATGCATACCAATATATCATAGACAGTCTAGTTCTAAATCGAAGCCAATGTGGTGGAATCGCGAATAAAAAAATTGCCTTTCATCTAAGTAGCTCACAAAAAACTCACAGAATCCAGTTACCAACATGATATAGTAAGTTATGAAAATTTGCATAGAGAAAGTAAAAGAGTTATCTATTTACCTATCTGATGCTTGTTCCCACTTGGAACTCCCTCAAGGGGGCGGCCATGGCAACAGTCTCCATAACTAGTGAACTTCAGTCATATAACTCCAGAGAATTATATGACAAAGTAAACATGACTATTAGGTGTATAATGCTGAAAATAGCAAATGAAACCCTAGGGAGTTTTACAGTTATGTTAGAAGCAAGCGAGTCATTACCCAGGTAAAAGGTCCTTTAATTATGGAAAACTATGACTTGGTTCATGACATCACAACCATGGCAAAAATATTAAATGACTTTTTTGCATCTGCATTTACGATCGAAGACACAACCCATGTCCCAAATCCAGTTCCACAGATATGAGAGGGGAACATTCTACAACAAACTGACATAAAAGCAGAAGAAATACTTTCAGTAATAAATGGAATGAAAGGGAATAACAGCAGACCCTGATAAGTTTTATCTGAGAACAAAAAGAGGAGAAAAATTAGATAGTTAAACTCTGGAATGCCCTTTTCAATAAGTCACTTGTTATATGAACAGTTCCAAATGAATGAAAGTTTGTCAATTTAACACCAATATTATCATCCAGCTAGCTTAAAGTCTGTATGGAAAAATTCATAGAAACAATCATTCAAGACAGAATTGTAGATCATTTAGAGAACCACCATTCAATAAACCAGTCTCAGCATGGTTTTCGTCAAAATCATAGTGGTTGGTAGGCAGCCAACCACCAGGGAGGTATATTACCAGTACTACTCACCTGGGTATCAGGAGGGTTAGTGACAGCTGCATAGTGAGCCAGCACTTCATTGGTTGTCAAGCTGCACTCCTCTGACCCAGGTAGCTGTCTTTTCTTTCTGCCTCACCAACACATGGACTGTTGGCATTCTGTCCACAAACATACAAAATATCTCTCCCTGTTACACACATCACTCAACAATCCTTCTCACACAGCTCATTCGTCATAACTCTAGATTTGTTGTCAAGGGAACTATGTGCTAGCCCTGCCTTTTGGCAAAATGGAAGGAGCAACAGACAGAAGTAGTAGGTAGGAACATTTAGGTGGGACTATTAGGTGGAAACATTAGGTAGAAGTAGCAGGTACAAACATTGGGTAGAAGCAGTCACTAGGTCTACTTCTACTCTGCAAACACTGCACTAGACTGGCCCTCTGCCAGTGGCCTGTTAAGGGTGAGGCACTAAAGGCTAAGTAGCAGGACTGGAGTTCACTAGTTATGGAGACTATTGCCATGACCACCTCCTTGAGGAGTTCATGAAGGGAACAGGCATCAGAGATATAGATAGATAGATAGATCATTCATGTCTAACAAATCTGCTTGATTTCTTTTACAATATAATCAACACATGTGATGAAAGTAAAGCAGATGATGTTACCTATCTAGATTTTCAAACAGCTTTCAGTAAAGTTCTGCATCTAAGATTACTAGCAAAAATTAAGTCACATGGTACTGGTGGGTTGTACTTCAGTGGAGAGGAAATTGATTAACTCATTGAAGACAAACAGTTTGTGATTAATGGTCAAGCCTCAGAATGGCTAAATGTAACAAGTCGAGAGCCACAAGAATCAGTCTTGGGACTGGTTGTCTTTCTCATATATACTAACAATACTGATAACTGGTTTCACTGCAAGATATCAAAAATTGCATGATACAAAGCTGGGAAATAAATCTACAAATGAACATGGATTTCTACAACTTCAAACTGGTATCCACAAACTGATGGACTAGGCTCATAGATGTGAAACGAGTTTTAATACTGATATGAGTATAGTTTTACAAAATTCTGCTGAACTCCAAAAGGTAACTGAGGAAAAAGATTTGGGTGTAATAATATCTGGTAACCTAAATCCAAGTAGGTAATGCACAAAAGCAGCGAAAAGGGCAAACAAAGTTCTAAGATTCATAGGAAGGGCCTTTGAATTTAAGTGCAGGAAAATTATCCTCACTCTTGACAATTCATTGCTTTGTCACATCCTGAATATTGTGTTCAGTTTTGGTCACCCTATCTAAAAAAAAGTATATATTATAGACAGAATGGTAAGAGTAAAGCATCAAGCAACCAAGGTGATTCTTGGACTGAGAAACAAATCCTACAAGAGCAGGTCAAATGACTTGAACCTATTTAGCTAACAAAAGAGAAGGTTTAGAGGTTATCCAACACAAGTACCCAAAACTAGGACTTGATTGTTTGGTTTACTAGTAGTAATGGATAAAAACTCATGGGCACTTGACATTGAATGAGGTGAAGTACTATTTCTTCAATAGGATTGTTAACATAGTGAACGATCTGCCAATTAGAGAGATTAAAAGCATTACTATAGATACATTAAAGACCTGACTAGATAAATACTTCATTTCAAGTCCACAACTTACAGTATTTGCATGTCCTTAGTCACAAAGACAATTTGTAGGTTATTCTCTTAGAATCATTTGTATGTTACAAGTAAAGCTACTGATATACACAAGAGGAATACAGAGACATCATGGCTTACGAATACAGATATGGAGATGGCTGAAGACTATCATATATGAGAGATATGAGCACTGCTGGATAAAAAAGAAGGCAGAAAAATAAGTGAGACAGTTCACAAGTTAGTTGGGTTTCAGTGGGAAAGAATGAAGACTATAGCACTAGGAGAAAATTCTTTGTTAGCAAAAGGGCAGCAAGGTGAGAGGAGGCACTGCTTATACAAGGATGAAAAGACATACCAATGACTAAATTGGAGCTGATCAACGGCAGGACACTGCAAAAAACTGAGCAAGAGCCATAAAAGATGTGACAAAATGCTTCTCTAGTAACAGGGTAGAGAAAATATTGAACCAAACAAGAAAGCATGAAAATATTCATCATACTGCATGGCAGAAAAATAGAGGTTGAGAATGGGATCCTACACCCATGAAACATTCTTCCTATAAGCACAAATATATAATGAATGTTGTATTCACAGTTTTGTATGATGTACCAAAGTAACAGAAAAATGTAACAAACCTTAAACTGATGACTAAGAAGATACCAAGGCTGTGGTTTCTCCTGGGAACCTCCTGGAGCTTGTAGCATACGTATATACCGACTGAGCCCTGCCCTCGGGATATTTGTATCGCCACTCTGGATGGCCTCCAACAGGGCATCATGTATAAAGATATACTGTTCCTCTGTCTAAATGAAAAGGAATGACAAAAACTTGATTAGATTAAGTTCATAATAGAGTCTTTATGGCATGTTAAAAAAAAATATTTCGTGTTAGGGAAAAAATCATTGTAATTTCATAAAAGCTTGAAAAATTTCATATTTCAATAACATTTCAATAACATCATTAATTTCATATTTCAATTACATCATAAAACAGGGTGGATCATGCAGAAATATAAATGTAGAAAGTAACCACTACACTTTCACCAATTCTCTCAATAAAATATCCTTTGTGGGCATTCATTCCCTTATTCTGAGTGCTCATATTCCTTTTTTTCTCTATATCTATTCCCATGTACCTCCATCTAATACAGTCCATTAAGTTGTCATCTTTATCTATTTCACACATGTACTTGGTTAATTTTGTTTGCCACTCCATTATAATGCTGTCTCTCTTTGTATTCCTGCAATCAACCTTATAAGTGCACAATGGTTTTACTGAACTATGCCCCAGTGTACAAAAAACATCAAAATATATTTTTCCTAATTCACCGTCCTATTAAAAAGAAAATTCTTTTCCCATGAATTAATATCCCAAAACAAATGATCATCAAAGTGAAATGCACTTATCACAAAAATGCAATATAACTCAACTCTAATTCTGTTGGTTCTATATGGGGCCCTGCCTCCTGTTCTCACAAGTGTGTCCTCCTCACTCTCATTAACAATGTACAAGAAGGTAAGAGAGAGGTGTAGTAATAAAAAGAGAGAGCCGAAGAGGGTGTGCTGAAATGGTTTGGACACATGGAGAGAAAGAGTTAGTAGAGGTTGACAAAGAGGAAATATGTGTCAGAAGTGGAGGGGACATGGAGAAGGGGAGACTAAATTTGTAATGGAAGGATAGATGAAAAAACATTTCAAGTGACTGGGGAGTGAACATATGGTATACAAGGGTCAATGTGCATTCAATTGATTGAAGAAGGGAATGTGAAGCTGTAGAGGAAACCATGGAAAGATCTGTGGAGCTGCAGTAAACTATTGTAAATGTAAAATTATCTGCAATATGATTATCTTCAGCAACCAAAATTTATCACAGACTACTTGGTAAAGAGTATGCTTGGTCTGTCACCAAATCAAATTGTTTTCAAGCAATGGTGATTATTGCAATTACTGTACATGTCTGAAGTATGAGGGCTACTATCTTACCCCAGTGATACACTAGTAGCACCCAGTGATTTTAGCTTAAAACTAATAAATCTTTTTTTTTATAGGTTCACTGTTTCCTGTGTTAGCTTGGTAGTGCTAAGAACAAATGAACAAAGGCCACATCCACTTGAATCCATTCTCTAGCTGTAATGTGTAATGTACTGAAACCATAGCTCTCTCACCACAACCAGACCCCACAGACCTTTAATTGCTTTACCCCAGGTGCTTCACATGCACTGGTTCAAACCACTGATAGTATGTTGACCCCAGTATACCACATTATTCCAATTCACACTATCCCTTGTATGCCTTTCACCCTCCTGCATGTTCAGGCCCTGATCACTCAAAATCTTTTTCACTCCATTCTTCCATCTCCAATTTGGTCTCCCTGTTCTTGTTCTCTCTACCTCTGACACATATATCCTATATGTCAACCTTTCCTCAGTCATTCTCTCCATATGTCCAAACCATTTCAACACACCCTCTTCAGCTCTCTCAATCACACGCTTTTCATTACCTTGCATCTCTCTTACCCTTTCATTACTTACTCAATCAAACCACCTCCAAACCATTTCAACACACCCTCTTCAGCTCTCTCAATCACAAGCTTTTCATTACCTTGTATCTCTCTTACCCTTTCATTACTTACTCAATCAAACCACCTCACATTACATATTGTTCTCAAACGTTTCATTTCCAACACATCCACCCTCCTGCAAACAGCCTTATCTATAGCCCATGCCTCACAACCATATAATATTGTTTGGACTGCAATACCTTCAAATATACCTATTTTCACACTCCCAGATAACGTTTTCTCTTTCCACACATTCTCCAGCACTCCCAGAACCTATGACCACTCACCCACCCTTTGACTTATTTTCGCTTCCATGGTTCCATTCGCTGCCATGTTCAATCCTAGGTATCCAAAACACTTCACTTTCTCCAAGTTTTTTCTCAAAGGCAAACTCATTAACCTGTTCCTCAATCTTTCTTGGAAACCCCACATTATGGGAATAGCTAAGGCTGCCTCTAAGAAACTGGGTATCCTGTTTAGATGT
>JAYMFT010235354.1:0-11129 GCA_038088735.1 Panulirus argus | reverse complement strand
GATGAAATGGCCACATTCGCTCACACTCAGTCTCTAGCTGTCATGTGTATATATATATATATATATATATATATATAGAGAGAGAGAGAGAGAGAGAGAGAGAGATTTGGAAAGGCAGGGAATGCAAAGGGAATGAACTGTGGAGCAGAAGAGTGGGTGAAACATAATAATTTGTAGTGGTTCGGGCATGGGGAAAGAATGCGAGACAAGTTTACAAGTACAGTGTATGATAGTATGATTAAAGGGGCTAGTGTGAGAGGAAGACCACTTGTGGCACGGGGGAAAGAGAGTGGAAGAGTACTGGAGAGAGACGTGGTGCAAGAATGCATAGAATGGTGTTTGGGAGAGAGGCATGTAAAGACAGGGAAAAGTGGGGAATCTTTTACTGTGGCCACCCCTTTGATGATAGTTCCTAGAGGGAACTAACATCAGAGATATACTAAAACAGATAGATAGCTTATTGCTCACTTGTCACTTAACTTCTTTAACTAACCCCTCAAAAGATATCCTTACACATCACATTCATTATGCATGGTTTCTGAAAAATATAATAAAACGTCCCATAGCCACAAACATTTTATAATAATACCTAATTTACATCAAACTAAACTGACAATAATTTCTCACAAACTAAATGTTTAATCTTACATATATCCAGTTAAATTGCCATGATAAGTAATAAGGGCATCAATATATGACAATTATCTGGCATACCAAGTCATGCAGTGTAAAGTGATATCTAGGTATAGAAAGTGCTATACCTTCAGCATGCCCGTCACAATCAGAAAATGGTTACTGATGTATCAAATATGGTAACTTCCATTCTCAAGATGTACATGAATTATATGACTAGCTCTCTAAACAATAATAACACATATCATTACCTGTACACCATATGTTATGGTAATCTCTGGACTATGTGATCACTTTTAATCTTTGTAACATTTGTTGTACCTAATGCAAGGAAGCCAATATTCATGCTGCACACACAAGAAGCATGCAGTAACAAAAATAATATAAAATCATAAAAAATTTCAGTTTTAATACAGTATATACTTGGCATTAGCAAGGCTTAAAGTTCATGTCATTATAAACTACAAAGAAAAATGGGTACGCCAGTAATGCACAATGTACATCCATGCAATTGGTGGTTATATGTCACTGAATTACAAAAATAAAACCATTGAGTCCTCATTTTATCTAACCTCACTGTAGGAAGTGAAAAAATTAACATACTGCAACTTCATTTATACTTTGAGAGGATGAAAAAAATGTAAAATGATGAATTAAAGAATTCTTACTTGATTTCGGTAATATACTTATACCACACATTTCTTCAGTAGTTTCTATTTCCTCAATACAAAGGACTAACAGATATTTTTGTATGATATCAATGACATATAGATGAATCAAGAGGCATTTTGTAAAGGAATTTTCATGTGTACATTTCATTGCACTATCACTACTAAGGAAACTCGAGAAAGGCATATAAAAAATTTCTAGTTATTGTATCACAAATGAAGGAGAAAATCTTTAATGAAAGTGAAATCAGGTCACATCAACAGCACAGATATAATGTTATGCTATAAAGTATGGGATACTCCACAAAGCTCATGGAAGAGAATATGCATAAAATTAAGCAGAAACAGTATAAAATAACCTGAAATGAGAAATTTGGTGAAAAGGTAATAATCAAAATGTTTTCTATCTAACAGAAGACATTCAAATGAAGCTGAAATAAAAATATACGATATGGGATGCTCTACAAAAGATATACAACAAAATATACATAACTGTAATCAACAAAGATAATGAAATAACCTTAAATGAAAAACTTAGAGAAAAAACATTAAACAATATAGTTTCTGCAAAACAAAAGATATTCAAATGAAGCTGGAATGAGAAATATTATAATATGTGGGTTTTTTTTAAACAGTATAAACAAATCTATCCCAAGAGACATTCAATAGATATAAAAGTAAAATACACTCATAAAAATTAATTGAAAACAGTTTTAAGTTACTCGAAGAATCTAATATCTTTTACAAATAGAGCATATTAAAAGCAAAAAATTAATAAGTTAAAATCACATGCCTAAAATGCAAAAAATAATGAACAAGAAAAAAAAAGGCTATGAACGTATATCACACATAAACAAATTTACTATGCTTCACAACAAAAAGGAGACACATCTGCTTCACATTATCATAAAACTGAGGAAAGTTATATCATCATCATGACCATTCTAATGGAATAAATTCAACAGTAGCAAAGTAAATCTCAGTGATCTAAGTCTGAGCTTTTAGGGTTCATAGAATTTTTTACATACTGAGGTAATGAATGGAAGATGAAATAACTGGTTGTAATGCTATGGCTTTTTCAGCCATTAACTAAAACCTACCGCAGTATTGTGTGTTCATCAGGTGGTTGTGTGGGTGCATGAGAGTTGCTACGCCTTCTTTCTAAATATGGGGGTAGTCGACCAATACCAGAACTTCGACGACTTGAGCGCGATCCTGAACGCCGCTCACCTAGACTTCCTCCATCACCTCGACTTCCATCTACATTGGAGAAATATAAACATATAAGTGTATTTTTTTTTTTTTCTAAAGGCTCCAGTCATGGACAAAAGTCCACATCAAGGCCGGGCCCTAATTGAAATATAGAGAGAGTTGAGAAATTGGGAAAAACAGACGAGAAAGTATTTACAAATTTTTGAGAAAGTGAAAAACATGTCTCTTGAAATGAGCCCCACAGGAAATAGCATTGCCACCCCCTGCATCAGCAAGGTAGTGCCAGGAGACAGACGAAAAAGGCCACATTCGCTCACATTCATTCTCTAGCTGTCGTGTGTAATGCATCGAAACCACAGCTCCCTATCCACATCCACTCCCAACAGACCTTTCCATGGTTTACCCCAGACATTTCACATGCCCTGTTTCAGTCCATTGACAACATGTCAAGCCCAGTATACCACATCGTTCCATTACACTCTATTCTCTGCATGCCTTTCACCCTCCTGCATGTTCAGGCCCCAACCACTCAAAATCCCATTCACTCCATCCTTTCACCTTCAATTTGGTCTGCTTCTCCTTGTTCCCTCCACCTCTGAAACTTATATCCTCTTTGTCAACCTTTCTTCACTCATTGGTTCCATATGTCCAAACCATTTCAACACACCCTCTTCTGCTTTCTCAACCACACGGTTCTTATTACCACATATCTCTCTTACCCATACATTACTTACTGGATCAAACTATCTCACACCACATATTGTCCGTAACCATTTCATTTCCAACACATCCACCCTCCTCTGTACAACTCTGTCAATAGCCCATGCCTTGCAACCATATACTATTGCTGGAACTACTATTCCTTCAAGCATACCCATTTTTGCTCTCCAAGATAATGTTCTTTCTTTTCACACATTCTTCATCGCTCCTAGAACCTTCGCTTCCTCCCCTACCATGTGACTCACATCTGTTTCCATGGTTCTATTTGCTCCCAAGTCCACTCCCAGGTATGTGAAACACTTCACTTCCTCCAATTTTTCTCCATTCAAGCTCACATCCCAACTAACTTGGCCCTTAACCCCGCTGAACCTAACAACCTTGCTATTATTCACCTTTACTCTCAACATTCTCCTTTCACACACTTTTCCAAACTCAGTCACCAGCTTTTGGTGTTTCTCACTTGAATCAGCCACCAGTGTTGTATCATCATCGAACAACTACTGACTCGCTTCCCAGGCTCTCTCATCCCCAGCAGACTTCATACTCGCCCCTCACTCCAAAACTCTTGCATTTACCTCTCTAACCACCCCATCCATAAACAAATTTAACAACCATGAGGACATCACACGCCCCTGCCACAGACCAACCTTCACTGGGAACCAACCACTCTCCTCCTTTCCTACTTGTACACATGCCTTACACTCTTGATAAAAACTTCTCATTGCTTCTAGCAGCTTACCTCCCACACCATATATTCTTAAGACCTTCCATAAAGCATCTCTATCAACCCTATCATATGCCTTCTCCAGATCCATAAAATCTACATACAAATCCATTTGTTTTTCTAAGTATTTCTAACATACATTCTTCAAAGTAAACACCTGATCCACACACCCTCTACCACTTCTGAAACCACACTACTCCTCCCCTGTCTGGCGCTCTGCACATGCCTTCACCCTCTCAATCAATACCCTCCCATGCAGTTTTCCAGGAATACTCAACAAACTTATAACTCTGTAGTTCAAACACTCACCTTTATCCCCTTTGCCTTTGTACAATGGTACTATACATGCTTTCAGCCAAACCTTAGGCACTTTACCATGATCCATAAATGCAATGAATATCCTTACAAACCAATCAATAACACAGTCACCCCCTTTCTTAATAAATTCAACTGCAATACAATCCAATCCCTCCACCATGCTAGATTTCATCTTCCACAACGCTTTCACCACCTCTTCTCTCTTCACCAAACCACTCTCCATGACTCTCGCTTCACACATCACCTCAACCAGAACACCCTACATCTGCCACTCTATCATCAAACACATTCAACATTCCTTCAAAATACTCATTCCATCTCCTCCTCACTTCATCATTACCTGTTATCACTTCCGCCCTAGCCCCCTTCACCGGTGTTCCCATTTGTTCTCTTGTCTTACGCAGATTATTTACCTCCTTCCAAAACATCTTTTTATTCTTCTGAAAGGTTAATGTACTCTCTCACCCCAGCTCTCATTTGCCCCCTTTTTCAGCCTTTGTCCCTTCCTCTTGACCTTCTGACACTTTTTCTTATACATCTCCCAGTCATTTGCACTCCTACCTTGTAAGTATCGTCCAAAGGCTTCTCTTTTCTCTTTCGCTAACAACTTCACTTATTCATCCCACCACTCACTACCCTTTCTAATCTGCCCACCTCCTACCTTTCTCGTGCCACACATACATCTCCTGTACATACCATCAATGCTTCTCTAAATATATCCATTCCTTACTTACTCCCCTCTTTTCATTTGCTCTCACTTGTTACCAATCTACACTTGATCTCTCCTGGTATTTCTTCACACAAGTCTCCTTTCAAAGCTCACTTTACTCTCGCCACTCTTTCTTCCCCAACGTTCTCTCTTCTTTTTCTGAAAACCTCAACAAATCTTCACCTTTGCCTCCAAAAGATAGTGATCAGACATCCCAGCAGCTGCCCCTCTCAGCTCATTTACATTCAAAAGTTTCTCTTTTACATGCCTATCAATCAATACATAATCTAATAATGTCCGTTGACCATCCCTTCTACTCACATACGTATACTTGCGTATATCTCTCTTTTTACACTAGGTATTCCCAATCACCAGTCTTTTTTCAGCAAACAAATCCACGAGCTCTTCACCAATTCCGTTCACAACACTGAATACCCTATGTGCACCAATTATACCCTCATTTGCTACATTATTCACCTTCACATTCAAATTAATCATCACTAATACCCAATCTCAAGCATCAAAACTGCTGACACACTCACTCAACTGCATCTCAAGATCTTTCTTCTTATGGCCAGGTGCATAAGCACCAACAATCACCCATCTCTTGCCATCCACTTTCAATTCTACCCCCATCAATCTAGAATTTACTTCCTTACACTCTATCACACATTGCCACAACTCCTGCTCCAGTAGTAATGCTACTCCTTCCTTTGCTCTTGTCCTCTCTCTCCAACCCGACTTTACTCGCAAGACATCTCCAAACCATTCTTCTCCCTTTACCCTTGAGCTTTGTTTCATTCAGAGCTAGAACATCCAGGTTTCTTTCCTCAAACATATGACCCATCTCTCCTTTCTTCTCATCTTGGTTACGTCCACACACATTCAGACACCCCAATCTAAGCCTTTGTGGAGGACGATCACTCACAGCTTATATATATGCACCTACACATATATATCTGTACAAATACAGCAAACCCTCAATTTAATGGACCCCAATATAATGGATTTTGGATTTAACAGACCAAGGAGATAATAATACATTAATTAATAATAATTGAAAATATAAAAAAATTAAAAAATCTCAAATGCTGCACCACGCGCATTTCATATCGCACTTGTTTTTGGTAGCGTGGAATATACTCGCTTTGTTTCAGTCTCAGTATGTCTCAAGCTATCGTGCAGTCAGGTTGTATACAGAGAATTGTGAATCTATTTATCAAATAATCTTGCAATCCCTACAATTCAAAATGATATCAAGTGAAAGAGAAGTTAAAAGAAAGCATGTGAACTCTATATTGTATTATTGTATATTGCATATTGTATCAAAAAAATGGTTACATTAGATTTAATTGACTTTCGGCATTAACGGACACCCCCTCCCCTATTAGTCTGTTAAATCGAGGGATTACTGTATGTACATACATAAACATACATATACATACACATATATATAAATGTATATATTCATACTTGTTTGCCTTCATCCATTCCCAACACAACCCTGTCCCAAGAAAACAGCACAAAATGCATGAAGGAAAGGAAAAAAGATAACATACATTCTCTTCTCTTCCTACACACCCGATCGCTGCCCCATGCATCAGCGAGGTATTGCCAGGAAACAGATGAAGAGAGGCCACATCTGATCACACTCATTCTCTGGCTATCATGTGTAATGCACAGCTACCAATCCACATCCAGGCCCCAAAGAACTTTACATGGCTTACCATGGATGTTTCAAATGCCATGGCTCAGTCCAATGATGGCACATTGACCCCATTATACCAAAACATTCTAATTCATCCTATTCCATGCATGCCTTTCACCCTCCAGCATGTTCAGGCCCTAATTGCTCAAAATCTTTTTCATTCCATTTTTCCATTTCCAATTTAGTCTCTTGGCTCTCCTTGTTCCCTCCAGTTCTGACACATATATCCTCTTTGTCAACCTTTCCTCATTTGTTCTCTCCATATATCCAAACCATTTCAACACACCCTTTTCTGCTCCCTCAATCACACTCTTTTTACTCCCACACACCTCTCTTACCCTTTCACTGCTTACTCAATCAAACCATCACACACCACATATTGTCTAAAAACATTTTGCAACCATATAATATTCTTGGAACTACTATTCCTTCAAACATACCCATTTTTGCCCTCCCAGATAACATTCTCTCTTTCCACACACTCTTCACTGCTCCCAGAACCTTTGCCCTCTCCCCCATCTCATGATTCTCTTCCACTTCCATGGTTCCATTTGCTGCCAAGTCCACTCCCAGATGTCTAAAACACTTCACTTCATCCAATTCTTATCCACTCAAACTTACCTCCCAACTGAATTGCCCTTTAACCCTACTGAACCTAATAACTTTTCTCTAATTCACATTCACTCCCAACTTTCTCCTTTCACACACTCTTCCAAACCTAGTCACTAACTTGAATCAGCCACTAGTGCTGTATCATCAGCAAACAACAACTGACTCACTTAGGACAGACAGCATACTCATCCCTCTCTCCAAGACTCTTGCATTTACCCCCCACATCACCCCACCCTTAAACAAATCAAATAACCATGGTGACATTACACACCCATGCTATAGACAAACCTTCACTGGGAACCAACCACTTTCTCCCTTCCTACTCGTACACATGCCTTACACCCTTGACAAAAACTTCTCACTGCTTCTAGCAGTTTACCTCCCACATCATATTTTCTTAAGACTTTACACAAAGCATCACCATCAACCTTATCATATGCCTTCTCCAGATCTATAAATGCCACATACAAACCCATCTGTTTCTCTAATTATTTGACACACACATTCTACAAAGCAAACATCTGATTCACACATTTTGTACCACTTCTGAAACCACATTGCTCCTCCCCAATCTGATGCTCTGTACATGCCCTCACCATCTCAATTAATACCCTCCCATACAACTTACTAGGTACACTCAACAAACTTATAGCTCTGTAGATTTTGAACACTCACCTTCATCCCCTTTGCCTTTATACAAAAGCACTATACATGTTATCTATCTATCCATATCTCTGACACCTGTTCCCTCTAGGAACTCCCATCAAGGGGTGGCCAAGGCAAAAGAGTCTCCACTTATCCTTGTCCTTAAATGCCTCCCTTGCATACACCGCTCAATGCATTCTTCCTCTGTTTCTCTCCCTACAGTATTCCTCACCCCTATCTGCCCATGTCACAGGTGGTCTTCCACTTACACCAGTCCCTTTACTTGTACTATCATACACTCTCCTTGTAAACTCCCGCTCTTGCATTCTTTCCACATACCCAAACCTAATCAAAGTATTACATTTCATCCATTCTACCACTCCACAATTCACTCCCTTTGCATTCCTTGCCACACCACATCTCTCATACACCCTTTCATTTCTTTCTTCATTCCATCTAATCACACCACATGCTCTTCTCAAATAGCTCATTTTCACAGCCTGGATTCTTGACCTCTGTGCCTCATTCGATGTCCATGTTTCGGCTGCATGGGTCAGGGTTGAGAAGACTATGCTGTCCCTTAAACCTCTCTTCACTTCCATACTTACACCTCTACCCTTCATTATTTCATTAAGGGGCCCAATAACTCTTCTACCTTCTACCTTGTACTGCTCTCTCCCTTATCTCTCCTTTAATATCACCACACTTACCCAAGACAGCTCCCAGATATTTATATTCCCTCACTTCTTCCAGTCTTTTTTCCCCCCATATCCACAGCACAATTTAGTGCACTTTCTTCTTTCACTCTATCTGGTTTTACAAAATCTATACTTTCACTCCATTTCCTTTCAAACATCATTACTTTATTTTCACTTGCATTTATCTTCAATATCCTCCACTTACATCATAAAACACATATAACCTTCTGCAACTCCTCTTCAATCTCCACACACAACACAGTATCATCCGCTAACAGGCTTGCCACTAGCCATCATATCTCACTGCCACACCCTTTTCCCTAGTTTTGCTTTCATCTCTCTTTTCACTCCATCCATATATATATATCAAAAAGCCATGGTGACATCACACAGCCCTGCCTCATAACTACACATATCCCAAAACTTTCACTCAGCTTTCCATCCACTCTTACACATGCATTTGCTCCTTTATAAAAGGCTTTTACACCATCCAACAGTTGCTCCCCTATACCATGTATCCTTAACACATCCCACAAAGCATTCCACTTGACTCTGTCATATGCTTTCTCCAGATCCATAAAAGCTGCATACAGCTTCTTACCTTTCGCTCAATACTTTTCCACAGTCATCTTTGCAGCAAAAATCAGATCCACACATCCCCTACCTTTCCTAAAACCCCCTTCCTCTTAACTTATTCTGCATTCAGTCACTTCCATCACTCTGTCAATCAATGTTCCTGCATACACTTTTCCTGGTATATTTAACATACTTATTCCCCTTTAATTGCTACGTACATCCTTAGCACCTTTTCTTGGATAAATGAACAAAAATAGTTTTCACCCAGTCCTCAGGCACAACCCTCTATGTCCATGCTAAATTACATATAAGATGCATCCACTCTATCGTACTTTCTCCTCCATACCTTTAGCATTTCTGCCATAATCCCATCCACTCCAGGTGCCTTTCCTACCTTCAGCCTCATTATTGCCCTTCTTACCACCCTTTTTGTTATGGGCCCTTGCACTTATATCCTCTTCCTTCCTTCCTCCACACCCATGCATGTAACAACTGCTGCCTCCCCTTCTCCCACATTCATCAGTTCTTCAAAATACTCTCTCTATCTTCCTTTCACTTCCTCTTTTTGATTCAGCAATTCCCCTTCCTTACTTCTCACATCAACATTTCCACTCTAACATCAAATTCTTTCTTTTTTCACCTCCTTCCAGTACAGTTTCTTATCATCCCTAAACTTTTCACTTAACTCTCTTACAAATTCTTCATCTACTCTTTCTTTGCTTTCCTCTATCAGCTTCTTAACATTCCTTTGCTGAGCTTCCACTAGTACATTCCTATTGAGCAACCTACCACATGCCCTCTTCTTCTCTTCCACAGCATTTCTAATCTCTTCTGTCTACCATGCATTGCCTTTTTTATCCCTGTATCTCACTACCTTGCATCCAACTACTAATTCTATAACCTTTACTAGTATCTCTCTAAACATTTTAAACACCTCATTCACACATGACTGCATTCCTACATTCACTGCACTTCCATTTATGCTTTCAGGTACCTTCCTTTCATACTCCTCCCCGAATTTTTTCCTGATTCATCTTCTCACTTGCCAATACTTTTACCTCTCCATTCTTCCTTACACCATACCTCCACTTCTCCCTGATCCTTATCCCCACAAGAACCATGAAATGGTCACTCTCCAAAGAATCCTCTCTCGACTTTAGCATCCAGTACAGCCTTTCTCTATCTTTCATCCACTGCCACATAGTCAATCAAAGCCTTTTTTTCTTCTCTTCCATCATTCCTCTTGTGTTAAAAAAAGTGTTTGCAAGGAACAAACCACTCTCAGCACAAACATCCATAAGATAGCTCCCATTCTCATTTACTCCAGCACTCCTCATTTACCAAATATCTCACCAATTTCATCACATCCCATGTTCACATTCATATCACCCAATACAACCACGTTTGTCTCATCTCTGAAAGTTTTATAATTCCACCTCTTGACTCAATGAACATACTTGGCATTACTGTAACATCCACTCTTTTTTGGAAACCCCACATTATGGGAATAACTAAGTCTGCCTCTAAGAAACTGGGTGTCCTGTTTAGATGTTAAAGCTTCTTTTCTGAACAGTTGCTCTGTTTTTACAAGGGACTGATTCGTCCTTGTATAGAGTACTGCTCTCACATTTGGGGTGGTTCTAGCTCTGTTTCCTTACTTGACAGAGATGAGTCAAAAGCTGTCCGACTTATGAACTGTTCCAGGCTAACTTCCAAACCTGACCGACTTGCCCTACACCGCAATGTTGATTCACTTTCCCTCTTCAGTTGGTATACTTTGGTTTTTGCTCCTGAGAGCTGGCTGCTTGTGTGGCCCCACTACTAGCTACACCACACAATACTCAGCAAGCTGCTGCATCACATGATTATTGTGTGGCCATCAGCAACTCAAGAGTGGGCCGTTTTG
>JAYMFT010235343.1:0-11129 GCA_038088735.1 Panulirus argus | reverse complement strand
GATGGGGTATTTTTCTTCGTCTGTTTCCTGGCGCTACCTCGCTGATGCGGGAAACAGCGATCAAGTATAATAAAAAAAAAAAATAATATATATATATAGTGAGCCATTGATATTCGTAAATGTACAGCCATCATAAGTATTTCACGTTGTTTTCTTGAATTCTCATTTACCTTGTCACCTTACCTTAGATTTAACCTTGTTCTTTATTTTGAGGTAAATGTGCCAGTAAGTTAATAATTTGCATGATAGGTAGATTCACTTTTTGTTGGTATTCCCTTTTATGTACCAGTTTGTTGCTAGATCACAGATCATTTAAGAAGAGCAACATTGTTAGAATACTTACATGCCATATTTTTAGTGACCAGGCTCAAAAGGGAGAAGAAGATGATAGTGTTGATGATCCACGGAAACTTAAACCTGGTGAAATCGACCCAAATCCAGAGACAAAACCTGCTCGCCCAGATCCAAAAGATATGGATGAGGATGAGCTAGAGATGCTGTCCGAGGCCCGTGCTCGTTTGGCTAACACCCAGGGCAAAAAGGCAAAGAGGAAAGTAAGACATATTAACTTGTATACAATGGAGATATTATAATTAAAAACCATTTTTACAAGTTTCAAAGACTGTGAAGTTAACTGTCATATCATGAACCTTCTCAAAGAGAATACTTAAAAGAATATATTTTGACAGTTTGTTCTAATATTTTTGAAATAGTCTGAAATACCAATTAAGATCATAATTCTTATCATTCTTATATTTTGTTTTATTTTCTTGTATAGGCTCGAGAAAAGCAGCTGGAAGAAGCTCGTAGATTAGCTGCTCTACAGAAACGTAGAGAACTCAGAGCAGCTGGTATAGATTTACCTCAAAAGCGAAAAAAGCGGAAGGGAGTTGATTATAATGAAGAGATTCCATTTGAGAAAGCACCATCAGCTGGATTTTATGATACTTCACAAGAAACTTATGACCCAATGCAACCAAACTTTAAACGTCTGCGACAGCAGCATCTTGACGGAGATTTGCGATCTGAGAAGGAGGATCAAGAACGGAAAAAGGACAAACAAAAATTAAAAGAACGTAAAGAACAGGGTGTTCCCAATTCAGTATTTGAGAATGGTGATACGAAAACAAAACGAAGTAGATTAGTATTGTCATCACCACAGATATCTGAAGAAGAACTGGAACAGGTAAGATATTACTGCATTATGTATCAATTAATTTCTCTTTTTCCAAAGCGTCTACAAGCATTTACCCTCTCCACCACCAAGTAAAGATCATATCAGTTGCCCCTATCAGCACATTCACATCCCAGAATATCTCCTTTGTACATTTATCAGTTCTTTCTTTGATGTTAGTACACAATTCAGTAATGCCCACTTTTCATCACCGCAGTTCCCTCACTTATTCTTATGTTCCCTTTTTTTTAAACCAGGCATTCCCAATCACCAATCCTTTTTTCAGCATACTACTCCGCAGGCTGTTCACCACTTCTGTTCACCTTACTGAATACCGCATTGCCTTCATGTTATACCCTCATCTGTCACATTACCCAATCTCTCATTCAAATCACCCATCACTAATAACTGATCCCTTACATCAAAATTGCTTACACAGATTTAGGGTGAGCAACTACCATCAAATGCCAGGGAGGGTAAGAAAACTTTTTGGAAGGAGGTTAATAGTGTGAGAAAAACAAGAGAATAAATGGGAACATTGGGGATTTGGGCAAAAGGGGAAGTGGTAACAAGCAGAGATGTGGTGAAGAGGAGATAGGGGACTGTTGAATATTTTCAGCGATAGAGTTGCAGATGTGGGATGTTATGGTATGCAAAATAAGAGAGTCAAGGGAAGTGGTTTAGTGAAAAGAGAAGAGGTGGTGAAAAAATCAACTAAATTTGGAGTCTCTGTAGGTCACCTCGTAGGTTGATGCATTCTTCCTTGTTTTTCATTTTACTCATGACCTTTGAATCATCAGCAGACAAATTCAGGTAGGGCCCCATACTTTCACACTTGAAATCTATAAGTCAAGAAGAATACTGGTCACCCTACAGCACTCCACTGGTCACCTCAACCCATTTGGAGAAGGCTCCTCTGACATGCATCCTTTGTTCCCTTCAAAGTAGATTTTTTCATGGTCTCTTTCCCTCAGGAGTTTGCAAGTTCCCTGTTTTGGATTAGAAGATCATCAGCTGTAAATTGGTTTCCATTAGCTCTCATATTCTGCACAAGGGTCTGAACATTTTTGATTAAAGCAACATGAACTTTTTGCACTTAATGCTTTTTCGTCTGATCACCATCTACCCTATTCTGTACAGTTTCAAGAGACATATCAGATTATACGTGAAGTGCTGTTGGATTACCTTTTTATCACACGGCACCTTTGATATTTCAGATGACATCTAGTCATTTCTTGCAGGTACCTGCACTGATTTTTACTTGATTTCAAGCCTCTTTTGTTAATTAAGATAATGTCTAGTTTTCCTGGGGAAGAGAAAGGACCTATAGGTAGTTATTGAAGCTTGATAATCTTCACAGTGAGAAACATGGATCATGAACATTTACAAAGTATTCATTGTCACTGATTAGCCTTATGAGTCCATCTTCAAAGAATGCATGTAACACTGCAGAAAAGATTTGAAATTGTGTCCTAATCTCTCAAAACATGTCACATGTCCAGTGGACTATTTGACACACAAAAGCTTTTTAAGATGGTGTGGTCACATTAGATGATAGATAAGTGAAGATATGTGGTAGCAGAACTGAAGGAGAAGAAATAGACCAAGGAAGAGATGAACAGATGCAATGAGATATTTCAAATGAGGATGCTAAAGTTGTGATTTTTGGTTGTGTTCAAAGGTTGTGTGTGCAAATCAGAGAGTGAATGGAGATGTTAGTTTCACTTGAAGAATCACCTTATTATTCTAAGTGAAAGAAAAATAAGTATTTGTATTTGTGTAGAAGCTCATTTGAATGGAAACAGCTATACTGTGGAGATGTAAAAGTTCATTGTACATCCTTGCTTAAAATATTACTTGAATAAACTGGCTAATTTTCTTTCAGGTTGTGAAATTAGGTAAAGCCTCAGAAGCTGCAAGGGAATTAGCAGAAGAAGTGGGAGGAAGTGGAGCATCCCAGGCCTTGTTAGCTGAATATAACGTGACTCCTGGTCAGGCTGTCCGTACACCTCGTGTCCCAGCTGACATGGACCGAGTGATGCAGGGTGCACAGGACATAATGGCTCTAACCCATGTAGACACACCATTAAAGGGGGGAATGAATACTCCCCTCAACCAGCAAGACTTTGGTGGTATTGAGCCAAACAAAGTAGTGGTTCAGACTCCCAACACAGTTCTAGGGACCCCATTCCGAACTCCCAGTGGCACTCAGATTACAACACCAAGTCGTACACCTGGAGCACTTACGCCCAGAGGCCAGCCTCTGCCCCAGGGAGCAACCCCAGGTGCAACGCCAGTAAGGGACAAGCTGAATATAAACGAAGAGGGTGCTTTAGTACCCATAGATGATCGACATGCTCTCAAGGCTTACCAGCGTAATATGAGGGAAGCTCTTCAAGCAAGCTTGAAATCTCTGCCTGCACCCAAAAATGATTTTGAGATTGTTGTACCTGATCAAGAGGATGGCCAGTTTGGTGATGAAGACAAGGAGCATGGAGAGGCTGTTGTAGAAGATCAAGCTGACGTGGATGCTAGGTAACTTCCTCTCTCTCTCTCTCTCTCTCTCTCTTTTTTTTTTTTCACATGGCAGTTGAACTTGAGCCAAGTTTCTATATTGGGTCCCTGCTATAGTAAGACAGGGAGTAAATGCAGTCATGAGATTTGTCTAATCTGGAACACTTTGTGCTTGAGGACATTCTCCCTGTCTGCTATCAATACCTCCATTCACAATATCTTAGGGTTTATCAGGTGCATGCAGCCTCTCAGTTCACTCACCTTGAACCCATGGCCAGTGGTTTAAAGTGAACTTCCCAACTAGTGAAAGCTCTCCTCTCCTCTCTGTTCTGCACACTAGGTAGATTCATCAAATATGGCCAAAGTCTCCATTCACACCACCTCTTCACAGGAAATTATTTTCCTGCATCCAGTCATTTCCTTGGTACCTGGCTGTAATTCTTCCACTTGATCCATCTTTCTGTGTATCTTTTTCTAGTTAGTCCACTTGCCAGCTCCAAAAGGAGCCTATGTAGTGATATAACACAACCCATCAAATAGAAAAGTTTTGTTGCTGTCAGAGATTGAGCGCATTTGTATGGATCATAACCAGTTTCAGAAGTGGTACAGTTTTTTATATGACCATTTTGCACACATTCCATTAGCAGGCAAGCAGTTAGATGAGCCCATACAGAAACCAACACTTCACATATTTGCCTGACTCATCAAGCCTCTAGTCACAAATAAGAAGCAGGAAAGAGATGGTCAGATGATTGACAGATCTTAAGCAAAGTCTTGGTTGTTGGCCAGTCCAGGAATATCAACATTCCATAACTTCTACAATATGAGTTCACACAAGTTCCACTCTCCCTCTTTAACATGGGTGGATTACTTCAAAAAACATACAAGTGACATTCTTGTATGGCTTTTGAGAAAGACCTGGCAGTTTATTCAGTGCTGAAATAAGTGTGATAGATTTGATGTTGCTACAGATGGTATGCACAGACCTAAATTGTCAAACATTTGGGGAGCTGTCTGATCAGCTGCTGAGCATCATCCTCATTGTGCACTGCCATTATACTGCAGTTGTTGATGAAAAATATAGTAACAAGGAATCTATCAAATATAGCAAGAGACACTGACAGGGATGCAGGAACTCAGGCATATCCCCAGGAATACACCTCTTTCCAAGGAACACAAGAAAATGTTGTTAAATCCTGCAAATAAGGGAAATCTACCAGGCTTCCTCCTAACAGACTGGATACAAAAGTGTGAAGAAAAGTTTACTGCCAAGAAAAAGGTTCAACTTGCTGGTAGTTTTCATAATTATGTAAGAGCTGTATCTGTGTAAGCAGGTGAGCATACAAATGCTGAAGAGCTTGGTTTGATCACGAGGAGGCCAACTCTTATATGGTCCTTCATATTGCCCAGGCATTGTGTAATTTAGGCATTCACAGGGCGGTACTATATAGCATAGATTCTGATGTTGCTGCTGTTTGCTCTAAATGCTGTGTTCTTCATGGAGTCCAAGAATTCTTCTTCAGAACTGGATTAGGGCACAGGAAAAGGTTCACACCAGTTCACATAATTTTGGCATAGATTGGTACAGACATGGCCTTGGTACTTCCAAGCACACTTACATTGGGTAGCTGTGATTCATCCAGTTCCACCTTTGGAATAGAAAGGAATCCATTGATGGTCTTAGGCACACAGGTAAAGATTCCACTTCTGTCACGTGTGACACAGAGGAGAGCATAACCTTCATCACACAGCTGTACAAGGTGTAAAGCTGGCCAGTCCCTGGATACAGTTAGATACAAACTGTGGGCTGAAGAGAGGTTGGAGGTGGGAAGACTAAATTCATGTTTAAGTGTGCCGTCTTGGTGGCGAGGAGCATTATAGTGGATGTGGACAACTTTGATGGCCAAGTGCTTGGATGGATGGTACTTCTCAACTTCATGAACAAGGTGCCTCTTAATTTCATGAACAGAGCAGTAATAAAACAAGTTCCTGAAGATGGCAGCAGCAACCCAGGCCTTCCAAATCATGTGGGTTCAAGGCTTGGTACAGCAGGATGTGATTGACCACACTATCCCCTGAGCCATTGGCGCAGAGGATAAGGGATGATGTGTTCTTGGTTCCCATCATTAGACCTTTTTTACTTGAGGAAAGTTCTGAAAGGTATCAACCTACAAAAAAATGCAGAAGCAGACCTATCCTTCATGGACTGTTATTATACACCTGCTCTGGCCTACATCCATTCTCTTTGAGCTTAAGAATCTCGAAAAAACTCTCTGCTGCCTTGTGGTTATCGATCCAGGCTCTCCCAGTCATATGATATTATGCCTGCTGTGCATGCTATGCCATTTTTTGAACTTGTCAGACCATTCATAATTAGCAAGAAAAGGCATGGATTGATATCTTTCCTAACTACTCTGTAAAAGCCCTCATAATACATACACTATGCTTTTCCACAGGTGACTGGACCATTTTCCTTTGGTCCTTAGTCCACAAACTGAAAGTTTTTTCTATGTACTCCATGTTTTTGTTACACACTTGTAATAACTCAGGCAGTTATGGGAGCATTTGCCATGACATTTTCCTTTACAGCTTCATATTTCGTATGCACTAGATAGTGGACTTGTTTGAATACAGAAATACCTCCCTTCTCCAATACACTCACACTTGCAGCCAGTCTTTCATACACATTCACTGTATGGAACTCATTTCCTGTCACTATCCAGCAGACTCACTGTACCCACTAATCTCATGCTTAGAGGCCACGAATAAGAGCAGGCAATAAGCAAAAGAGTGACATAATCTCATAACAGCAAGTCGAGAGGCAGAGAAAGGTGTTTGCTGTAGCACAGTTGCACACTAATGAATTGTAAGGTATAACAAGGTATTTATGGTCAGGGAATTGCAGTGGTAAGCAAGAACAGTGAGCATTCATGGTGGTATGCCATTGGTGCTAAGACAAACCAGTTATCAGCATCTGCTCACCTCCCTCTTCATGTCCCCAGTGTTGTTGGTAGGATGGGTACGAAGCAGCACAGGATTAGGGTTATGATCTTTCAAACATGCAAATACTGGAAGTCAGTGAAGTACAAATTGGGATTCATATACATTTCTTTTTTCCATGTTGAAGGCTCCAGTCACAGACAAAAGTGCACATCAAGGCCGGGCCTTAATTCAAGTATAGAGAGAATTATGAAATAAAAAGAGAAAAGTCAAGGGAAAGTATTTATGAATTTTGAGAAAATGAAAAACCTGTCTCTTGAAATGTGCTGTCATAGTTATTGGGAAAGACATGAGAGGGTAGAGAGTTCCAGAGCTTTGATGTGTAGGGAAAGAAGCAGGTATCAAGACGGTCTGTCCTTGAGTTGCTGATGGCCACACAATAATCATGTGATGCAGCAGCTTACCAAGTATTGTGTGGTCTAGCTGGTGGTGTGGGCACACAAACTTCCAGCTCTGAGGGGCAAAAACCAGAGTAATACCTATATAAGAGGGAAAAGTGAACAAACATTGTGGCAGAGGGCGATGGGATCAAGTTTGGAAGTTAGCCTGGGACAATTTATAAGGCGGATCGCTTTTGACTCAACTCTGTCAAGTAAGGATGCAGAGCTAGAACCACCCCAAATGTGAGAGCAGTACTACATACAAGGACAAATCAATCCCATTTATAAACAGAGCAATTGTTCAGAAGAGAAGTTTCAACATCTAAACAGGACACCCAGTTTCTTAGTAGCAGACTTAGCTATTCCTGTATTATGGGGTTTCCAAGAAAGAGTGGATGTTACAGAAATGTCAAGCATGTTCATTAAGTCAAGAGGTGGAATTACAGAACTGACAAAGGAGAGACGAGAGTTGTGTGGAGTTTTCAATAGAGAGATGGGTAGAAATTGGGTCTTGGAGGCATTCAACTTTACAAGATTTTGTCTACCCTACAGAGATATCCTGTCTAAGTCTAAGTTTATTGAGGAGGCTGTTTCAAGACGAGATGCAGATCGAGTGAGAGACGTGGATTAATGCAGTGTTAAGTTTTCGGCATATTATTGCATTGGATTATTTGTGAAGGAGTGGAAATCATTGAAAAAGAAATAGAAAAAAAAGTAGGGGACAGGACAGAACCTTGAGGGACACTGCTGTTGATAGAGAAAAGAGTGGAGGTTGATCCATCAACAACCACAGAGTTAGATCAGCCAGAGAGGAAGCTAGATATGAAGCGAGGGAGGGGAGCATAGAGATGAGACCCCGATGCCACACCCAGTCAAAAGCCTTAGATATGTCAAGGACAACTACATATGACTCCCCAGATTCTTTCAGGGATGATGACTAGTCATTAGTAAGATAGAAGAGAATATCACCAGTGGATCTTGCCTTACGGAAGCCATTCTGATGATCAGAGAGAAGAGTGATTTTCGAGGTGTTTAAGGATATGAGAGTTGAAGAGGGATTCAAAGACATTGGAAATGATAGATGTCAAAGCAATAGGACAGTAGTTAGAGGGATCAGAACAGTCACCTTTCTTAGGGATGGGATGTATCAGTGCATGCTTCCAAGGAGAAAGAAACGTTTTGGTTTAACATAAACGGAACATACGAGCGTGCATAGGTACAAGTTCAGAAGCACACTCTTTCAATGTGCCAGGATGAATGCCATCAGGACCATAATCCTTACTTGTGACCAGAGAAAGAAGCACTTTTTGGACAGCCCAAAAAGAGATTACAGGAAGAGGCATAGGATTAGTGAGAGAAGCATCAGAGGGTGAAGGAATGTTAGTCATCCAAGATGCAGTTAGGGGAGAAAAAGGAACCAAAGAGAGTTGCTTTGTCTACAGGAGAGACAGCTAAAGTACCGTCAGACCAGAAAAGTGAAGGGAAGGTAGAGAGACAGAAGTTGTTATAAATGCTCTTAGCTAAAGGCCAGAAAGACCTATCAGTGGATGACGAGGAGAGGTTATTGCACTTCCTTTGGATAAAGAAATGCATCGCCTCACGGATAACATACTAACAGCAATTACAGGCAGTGATAAAAGCTGAATGGGAGCCAGAGGAAGGAGAATATTTCCAGGCCCGATATGCCTGATCCCTTACCTGAATGTCCTCAGAATAGGAATGGTTGAACCTTGGATTGGATGAAGAGGTTGGGAGAGGAAGAGGGGATAAATGCTTACATTCCCGCAAGAATAACCTCTGTTATGTGTTTGGTGGAGACAGAAGCATCACCATGTAAGAGATGGTAATATCCCCAAGGAAAGTCAGAAAAGAAGTTAGATAAGTTATTCCATTCAGCTTTGTTGAGGTGCCAGTATTTATGCATAGAAGGGGCTGCTGGAGGGGGAGGTGCCATTAGAATAGATATATTTATGAGAGTGTGATCAGATGAACCAATTTAGGGTGAGATTGTGTATATACACAGCAGGGTGGACTAGAGGTGAAAAACATATTCAAAATATTAGGAGAGTGGTCACAGTGGTTAGGAATATGGGTAGGGTAAGAGATAATTTGCTCTAAGTCTTTGAGAATAGAGATGTGAAAGCTTCAATCCCTCCACCATCTGTATGGGAGGACTTCAACCATTCCCTATGATGAACGTTGAAATCCCCGAGGTAAAGGATCTCATCTTGCAGGTGAGAGGATTCACAGTTTCACGGCAGCAGTTTAGATAGTCGAAAAAGGATTTAGAATTTGTGAAATTAGGAGAGCAATAGGCGAAACAAAGGAAAATCGTGGAAGTAGGGAGACAAACCTTGAGCCACATAACATCAAAGTTTGGAGACTTAAGGTCCTTGAGGTGTTCAACAGGTGTGTTGATGTTGGAATGTGCACAAACGCCAACTTTCAACTGGAATCATGATTGGAGGTTATAGTTATATGTGAAAAAGGGACTAGTAAGAACATCATTAGATAACTTTGTCTCAGAGAGAAGTAAGATATTAGGAGAGGTACTAGACAGATGGTGTTCACCTGAGGATAAGTTACTAGTGGAATTGTGAATAAAGGAAGGTCTAACAGAGAGGGAAAGGTCATGGGAAGGGCTGGTGCTACTACTGTCAGAGCCCTCCCTCTCATTGGCAGTTGAGTCCGGCATACTGGTTTGCATACACTAAGAACTCATTAAAAGTGAATGCTTACATTCACTCTCAGTTTTTTTTCCTTTCACATGCTCTTTTAAACTAGTCACCAACTTCAGTAGTTTCTCATTCAAATCTGCCACCAGTGTTGTTTCACCAGCAAACTACTTCCCAGGCCCTCTCCTCCCCTGCAGACTGCATACTCCTGCTCTCCAAGACTCTCGCATTTATCTCCCTCATCATCCTATCCATTAACAAATTGAACAACAATGGTGACATCACACACCCCTGCTGTAGACCAACCTTCAAGTGAACCCATTCACTCTCCTCTTTTCCTGTTCATACACAAGCCATACACCCTTGATAAAAAGTTATCACTGCTTCAAGCCTGATCCACACATCCTCTACCACATCTGAAACCACACTGCTTCTCCCCAGTTTGATGCTTTGTACATGCCTTCACCCTCTCAATCAACACCCTCCCATACAGCTTGCCAGATACGCTCAACAAACTTATACATCTATAGTTTGAACACTCATCTTTATACTCGTTGCCTTTATACAGTGGTACTATACATGCATTCCGCCAATCCTTGGGCACCTCACCTCATCACTATCCATACATATATTGAAAATCCTTACCAACCCATCAACAACACAGTCACCTAATTTCTTCATAAATTCAGCTGCAATACCATCCACTCTAGCTACCTTGCTCCATTTCATCTTATGCAAGACTTTCACCATCTCTTCTCTCTTCACCAAACCACGCTCCATGGCTCTCTTACTTTGCACACCACCCCGAGTAAAACACCCTACATCTGCCAATCTGTCATCAGACACATTTGACAGTCCTTCAAAACACTCACTCCATCTCCTCCTCACTTCATCACTACCTGTTGACACTTCCCCTTTTGCTTGCATTCAGTCAGTTTAAATTTATCAAGCATGTGTCCAACCAAAGCCAGAGTATGGTACAGTCTCTTTTCAGGCTTTTGCCATTGTGGTCAGTCATTACATCTTCCTGGATGTTTAACATTGGAATGCTGCAAGTTATTCCCACCTAGTTTAGAATGCACCTCTGGCATGTGTCCCATGCTGATGACTGTCAGTTTATAGAAGGAGTTTCCCTTTTTTATAGTATGTATTTGCATCACAACAAATCAAAACGAAGTAATTATTTCACTGTTGAATTTGCACCATCAGTTAACATATTTATTTTATTTATTTATTGTACTTGATCGCTGTTTCCTGCGTGAGCAAGGTAGTGCCAGGAAACAGACGAAGAAAAAATACCCATCCCCCACATACACACATATATACATACATGCACACATATGCACCATACATATATATATACATATCAACATATACATATATACA
>JAYMFT010235332.1:0-11129 GCA_038088735.1 Panulirus argus | reverse complement strand
AGAGAGAGAGAGAGAGAGAGAGAGAGAGAGAGAGAGAGAGAGAGAGAGAGAGAGAGCCGGTCACCCACCACAGCCGCCGATGGCGGTGTATCCGTAAGTGGCCATCCTCCTACTCTTCTTATTACTCATTCCTCCACCTCTTCATAACTTCTCTCACAGCCCACGGCAACACCCTGCCTATCATCCTCACTTCGAAGGGCATCCGTCCCGTGGGCCCCAGGTTTCTCCTCAGAAGACATCGAGGCACCAGAGTCTTCAGCCCCGCCGATGAGGTCAGCCCTTCCTCCATGCCCTCAGCCGACACAAATAACCTCTAATGACCCTGGATTTCCAGCAGGGAGCTGCCAGGACACCCACGCTGGCCTCCCATGGCGGATAAATCAGTGCAGTAGTGTGGCGGCCTCTCGCAATTCCCCTGGATCACCAGGCGACGGGAATCCAATCGGAATACCATGAATGTCCAGTATTCCCATTGGATTCCAGTTACAAAGGAGACAGCCCTAACCGCCGGGATCATCTCCCACACACACACACACTCCCTCAAAATACCATCAGGATTCTTTTCCAGAAGTCCTTGTCTTATTCTTTCCCGATGCTCTACGCTAGCTAGCTATGTTTTGTCGTATGAGGTGTGTGTGTGTGTGTGTGTACAAAATGTTTCTGTGTGAGTATTTGGACTTGTTTGGATCTCCTAATCCATTTCTCTTTCATTTTTCTCTTTGTCCTCAACTGTCGTATGGATATTGGACGTCATCCCGCCCCCCTCCAACTTCTCTATTGGAGAGCACTTTCTCTTGCTCGTCATTCTTTATCGGGAATCATTTCATCGCCCTATACGCCCTTTATCGGCCTCCTTTCTCCTCCGTATCAAAAACCTCCTTCTCCATGCTATCAACCTTCTTCTCCTTGATATCGACCTCCTCCTCCGTGTTATCGACCTCCTCCTCCTCCTCCTCCTCAGTTTACAGCTGCTCGGGGTGACTGAACACTTGGCCAGCACACATGGTTGAGTGACTTCCACGTGAATTAATTTTGTGGCTTTTATTGCACGTATTGCTGGCTGCGTGCAGGTGTTCACGGCAGAATGAAAGTATTCATGTGTGTATGCGGGTGTTCATGGACGTGTACAGGTATTCATAGCAGTGTGCAGGTGTGCATAGATGAATGCAAGTGTTCATGTCTGTGTCAAGTTTTCATTATGCACACTGACTATACAAAAAAAAAGAGGGTACTGGCTGACAAAGAATAGAATTATTGTTTAAGAGAGGTAGATGGTACCGGTTGACAGAGAATAAGGAGTACTGGGCAACAAAGACAGGAGGTAATGGCTGACAAAGAAAATGGTACCAATCAAACAAAGAACGAGGGTACTGGCTAACAAAGAAAGGACGTATTGGCTAAACAAAGAAAGAAGGTAGCGACCGAACAAAGGCAGAATGCACTGGCTGACAAAGAAAGAAGGTAATGCCAAACAAAGAAAGCAAGTAATGGCTAAACAAAGAAAGAGTGTAATGGCAGATACAGAAAAGAGGTATTGGCGAACAAAGAAAGTGGGTTCTGGCTCGTAAAGAGAGAGAGAAAGTGGGCTAAAAGAGAAAGAGCTTACTGACCAAACAAAGAAAGAGGAACATTGGTCAAACATAAACAAAATAAAGAAGGCACGGGTCGAAGGAAACAGAGTTCCTATACACAGCTAAAACAACGAAAGAAACAAACAAGATCTCAGATAGGATGATGTCTTGAGAAAATTAAGATAAAAATGATGAAAACTAAAGGTAAACAGAAGACAGACACAAAGAGGAAACATCGACCCCCACACACGGGAGTGTTATGAGCACACTGGTATCCCTAAAGAACATATGGTTACATAAACACACAAGTCCCACGGTGCGCACGCGCATCAGTAAGGTGGGATCATATACAACAGCTGAGAGAAGGTCACCACTCACTCGTAACGAGACCAGTGATGAGGCGAGCGTCGTTTCAAACGACTCGAACAATTTGTTCGAGTCTCAACGACCAAATCTTAAGTGGATTCGACTCTCTCCAAAGCTTCAGCTGCATCATCTGTTGAGTTCTTGACCTTAGTGATCAATACTGTTATGTATCTACATACAAGATAGCAAAGACTTCAAGCGTGGGTTACATTTTCACCGGCTCTGGTACTAGCGTCTGTGAAGGAGTTCGAAGAATGACTACTCGGCGGGTGGATCAATAATGTACGAGTGCTTCTGACAGGCTAGGTAGGCGGAGAGGAGTTACTCCTCTGTTACAGAAGACAACACTGTACATCCGAGGTTTACAGTTACCAATGCCACAGCGGATAGTTTACATCTGTGGTTTACAATTACCAGTACAACAATACATGTTTTACATCCATGGACTACGGTTAACAATGCAACAGCAGACAATATGTATAGCAATGGTTTACAGTTACCAACATGAATTTCTGGGTTTACAACTGCGTATATTTTCCGCTCAGCACATTTTTCTCAGGTTCTCATAAAAAATGAAAAAGAAAGAGTAAAATACATAAGAACCAATGAATAAAAAGTTGAAGTATAAGGACTGAATTAAGGATATATATATATATATATATATATATATATATATTCAGGACCCCTTATCACTGAAGGGGCTCCTGCAGCTTCAAGGCTGCGTAACCCCCAGGAGCAGGAAAATGATGGGCTCCTTTGGAGTGAGAAATTCCTCAAAGAGACTGTGCTTCCCTCCTTCAACATACGATGACAGTCCAACCTGACAGAGCTTGAGTTTTCTCTCGCGCCGTAACTGACCTACGTATGTATATTCATTCATTCATCCCCCCAGCTCGGGTTCCTCCGTTTCTCACTCAGATTCATGTTCAGGACGAGAGTATAATCCTACCCGCTCCAGGGCGGTCGTGAGGGAATCATCAATGCTTCTGACGGGTGGGTTAGCCCCTGTGATTACTGGTAACAAGAGGCTACTCCAGTGCGATCGACTGCGCTTAACAACATCAAAGATGGCATCCTGTTATAACGAAGCACGATCCCATCTGAAGCGTATCCCGTGAACTAACAGACGGACGGAGGCGAGAACATACAAAGGATATTGTTCCATCACACATCCCCGTCTTCTGTCCAATGACCAGACTTAAAAAGAAACGATCACTCAGGTCATCTATAAGAGCCCTATGCAGTTCGTAAGGTAAAAAGAAAAAAAAATGTCCGTTTAGTGTGGAAGTCTTCCATTCCCGATGGATTTCTAAGGTTGGCCGTTGCTTGTATACATATTCAGCAGGTCAGTGTGCCATTCCCTGGCAACACAGCCCACCCTCACCCTCGACTGGCCATCTCCATACACCGGGGAGGTTTGCGAGGGAAAATGGCTGCGAAGGAAACAAGACAAATCAAATACTGTGCTGTACGAACTGACAATAAGTTAAAAAGATATGTCATATGACCACAAATGATGACATACAAACACTTATGGCACCACACGAACACGTATGACACCATGCAAGCACCTACAACACACTGAAAGTACTTGTACGAGCACTTACGACGCCATATAAGCGTATATGACATCACACAAGTAGATGACACCACACAAGCACACATGAGCCATACAAACACATATGACACTATTTAAGAACATACGGCATCATACTAGCACATGAGACACCGTGCAAACTATTGCATACACGGTTAACAGTCGTCCTATGCAGGATCTAACGAGGCGATCAAACAAACGCCATTAACCCACAGAGCGAGACACGAAGACAAGACTCAACAAATGGACCATTAGTGTGTCAAACAAACAAGCAGACAGACAGGTGTGGCAGACGAAGGAGAACGAACGGGCGGTGGCAGACGAGGTGGCGTGAGGTGGGCGTGTCCTGGCCGTGGCGTCACGGATGTGGGGAGGCGAGGCCTAGTGGGGGTCAGAGAGGAGGTTCTCCTCCGGCCCGTGATCCTTCCCGCCTTCGGTGGTCGCATGTCTCCTTCACTGTTGGCGCTTCGCTCTTCCATGTTTTCATTATTTTTTCTAGCTTTGTTTATTGATTTAGCTGTAATTCAGGAGGCACGCAAGCAAGACTTTCTTATGATTTTCCTCGTCTGATATATATATTATACATATTCATCATTTCCCGCGTTAGCGAGGTAGCGTCAAGAACAGAGGACTGAGCCTTACTATAGGGAAAATCCTCACTTGGCCGCCTTCTCTGTTCCTTCTTTTGGAAAAGTAAAAACAGGAGGGGAGGATTTCCAGCCCCCCCGGTCCTACCCTTTTTAGTCGTCTTTTAACATACGCAGGGAATGCGTGGGAAATATTCTTTCTCCCTTATCCTCAGGGATATATATATATATATATATATATATATATATATATATATATATATCCCGGCTGACGTTAGCAGGAGCCTACCACAGTACAGTGCAGTAGGTCACGGGACAAACTAGAAGCCGTACATAGGCCAGCCGTGGGCCTACCTCCGCCCCACCCACTCGAGCCTGTCTTGCACCACTCCACATCGTCTAGTCTTTCTCCCCCTCCCCCTCCTCCTCCTCTTCCTGTCATCGTACACCTCACCACCACTACCACCAACACCAGCATCATCCTCTCTCTCTCTCTCTCTCTCTCTCTCTCTCTCTCTCTACTAACCACCCCATCAACCACCGCTACTATTACCAGACACGAGTTTCACCAACCACAACAATCACCAACACCACCTTTAACCACTGTATCAACACCCGTCTTAACAACAACATCGACCACATATCTGCCAACCCCATCAACCACACATAGCAAGCACCACCACCAGACACCATCTCCATCAACACCCACATCATCATAAATCACGACCCACCACACACCACGGTGCCGCCACAACCACTTATCATCCTCCTTCTCCGGCTCCTCGGTCACCCGCCCTGACCTGACCTGATCTGACCTGCCCCACGTCTCCCCGCTACCGTCTCCCGATACGTTTCCGTTAATAAGATCCACCAGGAAGACGACGACAATGCCTCTCTTCGTGAGGCGACACGCCGACCTCATGACGGCGGGATTGGGTTACCCCGACGACACGGCACGAGCACGTGGAGGCAGTGTCGTGTTCCCACGACACCCGAAGACACTGCCGATCGCCAGACACACGGACGGCGGACGGCGGGTTGGGAGAGATGGGAAGTGTGTGAAGAAGTCAATAATCGGAAAGGAAGGGAAGGAATAAATGAACTCTGTATGTGAATAACAGTATTAGTGAAAGAGAAATTTGGAGGAGAAACTAAATAGAGGATACGAATGTAGAAAGTAGGCAAAGGGTATTTCAACATGGAAGAGAAGAGAATGAACAGAGAAATGTGAGGAAAAAGAAGAAACATGAAGATAAGTGGATGCTAATAGTATAAAAGTAAATGCAATAAGAAGATAAAGAAGGAATGAGGTATATCATCCAGTGAATGTAACGTTAGAATACTGGAATATTACATTACCTGTGTAGAGTCCAGAGTAGTGTGTGTGCGTGCGTGTGTGTGTGTGTGTGTGTGTGTGTGTGTGTGTGTGTGTGTGTGTGTGTGTGTGTGTGTGTGTGTGTGTGTGTGTGCATGGAATTACCTATTTGTCCTGAAGGGACAGGGAGTTTAACACTCCTGGGACCCTATCTCCTTCACCTTCCTACTGTCATACATCTTTTCTAAAACCCCTGTATGTTCCAGCACCTGCAACTTCATCAAAGCTTATTCCAGGCATCCATTACTCTGACACTTTAAAGGTACATCTTTACACCGTTCCCAGGAAGCTCCTTGCTTAGTTGCTTATTGTGACCTGTGGTTGCCCTGTCCTTGCATCTTCCGAGGAACTATTCACCATCAGTATCGTCAAAACGGTGAGGAAGCTTTCTCAAATTATGATTAAATGTTTAGCCTCTAACCTTTCACTGTAAATGAGCTCTCTCTCTTAATTCTGGTATCATCTTTGTTACCCTCAAGACTTTTTATAAGACTTCTTTATGCTTCTCTGAGTGCGGTGACCAAACATGAGAAGCAGATTCTAGTTTAGGCCTGATAAACGCTGTGGTTAACGTGGTCACTTTTCTATCATACATGAAGCACTTTCGTTTTTATGTTAGCTGAAATGGTACGGGCAACTGAGGCCCTAATCAAGGCCATCCCATTAACACTATACAGTATATGTATATACCCTAGCCTGAGCCAGGTACCAATTTTGTCGACCAACCCCTGAGGGTGGATGAACAGCTGGGCTGACTGTGCACCAAATGCCGTTTAAACGCAACACCAATAATTGCCAGACGACAATTTTATGTCCAAACAATCCTCCTGAGACGGGGCTATGGCGACAGGTTGGGTACAATACCAACTCCTAAGTTCATTTCACACGCAGAAGCCTGCGGGCTATTTCTTACTATATTCGTACCGCTGCCTTATTACCCTGTGTCCCTTTCTCGTTACTTCACACGGGATTTACCTCATCAACCACATATAAGACCAAAAGTGGAGATCATCTAAGTTCCCACGTAACTGAACACAATCCTCATCATAGTTTAATTCCTAACGACCTTAGCATCAATATTGACGTATCAGTCCAGCTCCTCAGCCAAGTCATTTCGACGCTTTCCAACACCTCTTCCCCAACCCATCTCGCTGGTGTTGGGGCTACAATGTCTCCCACTGGGAAGACATATTTCTGAACCTGTCATTTATCTCCTGGCATGTCTTTACATTATCCTCCACAGCTCTTCTCTCTGAATCCCACGGCCTAATTTGCTGCTCTTAAATCGACAACTTCCTCTTGAGAAGTTTATGGAAAGGTTTGGATTGTCTCACAATATTCTCTTCGAAGTTTCTGTGATCCTTCTTCCCCATCCGGCTGTAACTGTTCCTTGCTTTTCAAACCTGTCAAATGGAGGCTTGTTGTTATGTTGCTTATAACTCCTGGGTATGTCCCTTTTGGAATTTCGCTTTTGAAACACCTTCCAGTGAACCATATCAGCACCTAAAGGTACCCATTTTCTAACTCTTTCACTCCTATTTTACATAACCTTCCTTGACAAGTGATCTCTTTTATCACAAGGGAACTCCACACCCCAGTTCATGTTTTCAAAGATATTGTTTACCTTTCTGTGGTTTCAACGATGATATATCCACTTTGGGTCTGGTTTTCTCTCTTTTTTTTTCTAATTAACCAATCAAACTCTAGCAGTACAGGATTACTCTTTTTCTCGAGTGTATGATATATCTCTAATTTCTATAATATTTTGTGTAAGGATACAATCATGTAACGAGGGTGTATCAGCCCAACTGATTATAATGTGCCAGGTAACATGGTATTACACCATAATTTCCAGTATACACTCTGAGAACATGTATTTCCAAAACTCACTATCTCCATGAGGATTTGAATTCCTCCTACTCTGTTTCTGTGTGGGTGAAAACGCCCACATCTTTATCCTCTCTGAGATGTACGTGCGTTGAAGCTTCCAGCATCACTGTTCCTTCACTGTTTTCATTACAATATGATCAGGTTCCCTAAAATTCTTTGAGGGACTATAGATCAACAACCCCACTATACAAACTCTTCTCACAGTTACTCTTTCCATTATGTACTGTGTGTGTGTGTGTGTGTGTGTGTGTGTGTGTAGTTTACCAACTTATGCAGCCCTATCTCAATTTTCTTCTGTCGTACACATTCTTATATTTCTTAATGTTTACTGTAGTAGCTTAACTTGTTCCATCCCCAACTACGCTATTGTCATTTTTTTTTCACTGTCTCTTTACCTAATTTTGGGTTTCGTCCTCCATCTAAACCGGTTCTTCCCTGTTTCAAAGATCTGTTCACCATCAACGCTGTTAAATCCGTTGCGATAAACAGTCACGTCTCCTCTGGTCCTTCCCTTTACTAACATGGGCAAGTTAGTGACTGCTGACTCTTGCCTCATCGCGCATCCGTACTCCAGGTACAAAGTTTTGTGTCTTCGTTCACCAGTGGACTCAGGCAAGTCTCTACGCTTCCCTGAGTGAGGTGACCAGACCTGCGATGCATATTTCACATCTTGTATTAAACATGCTGCAAATATTGTTCCAACGTCAAATGGCACTCTCGTGGATTAACTCTTAACCTCCTTTCCAACACTCCTGATGTGTTTCTCAGGGACAGACTGGGAACTACGTCAGCTCCTAAGTTCCTTACACTCATAATTCATACAATTTTCTTCAAGCAAGATCATAATGAGAGACTGACTTTATTTAACCGTGTCTCACCTTCACCACTTGTCATCTGGATGAGTTGGATCCCATTAACCCTGCGTCTGATCCATAATGAGGCCTGGTCAATATTCCTCGTAAATTATAGCTTTCTTAAATACACCTTAATTTCCTTTTCAGGCTCAGCATCATCAGCAGCAAACACGCTCAGAAATAATTCGAATTCCTCTGGAAAATCATTTCCCCTAAGTCGGAAATAGCAGCGGCCCCCAGGGCTGGGATCTGTAGGGCGTCGCTGGTTGCTTTCAATACATTCTGGAAGGGAGCCTTTGACACGTGTTTCCTGTTTTCTTTGATCTCGATGATTTCCGCTCAGTGAGGGAGCCTTCCTCTTAAACCAACGTATTTGGAGGGTTATTCGTTCGCTCTTCTAACCAGTCAAGTTCCACCCGGTAGTTTCAAAATACGCGGTCCATCCACTTATTCCTCTTACCTTGGCTACTTATCTAGCAAAACCCCTTCCCTTTGAACCCAAATTACCACCCACACGGATAGTTTCTCCCCTGCCAGTATTCATTTGTTTGACTCCTGATTACCTTCCTTTCATTTAGTATTCTTGGTAAATTTAGAATGTATGCGTTACTAAATAAAATCAATAAATCAATAACTCTCCCATTGATTTAAAAACGGTGCCTGTCTGTGATACTGTTCTTTAGCTCAGCGCGATTTCTCTATCGCTTTTCTTAAAATAGACACGTTGTCTCTTCTACTCCTGTATACCACTCCCTCATTTAGAGACTTCTTTAACACTTCAAGCGGCCTGTCAAGCGTTTCTGGAAACTTTTCTAGTACATAAAAAGCAAGATGTCGTTAGGATGATGCTTTTTATTTTGATCTTAATTCTAAATCTTTCTTGAGACTGTTTCTATTTGATCTAACAGCGTCACTGCGTTTTAAGGGTCCTCTCCTAGACCATGTATACAGTGACGGAGATGACGCTTTCTTTACTGTTATTATTACACCTTAGAACATATTCTTCAGTTCCTTATCCTACACCATTCTCTATTTCAGTAATTCTTCCCACTGAGTTCTATAATTTTAACTGGCAATTTCCTGCAGACAAATATATGGAATAGTTTCCTATTTTCCCTTGTTTGATCCACAAAGACCTTTCTTTGAAATTTCTTCCTCGATCTACTGTACTCATTCCTTGTTCTTGTGCGTCGAACGCAGCCTGGTGAGTCCCCCACCAGAACACAAAACATGGCCTTAACCAATGTCAGCCGAGGACAGTCTCTCCCAATGAAGCGGGGGCAACATGATCCCGATAACCTTAGCCGTGGTCACCACCCCACCAGAAACTTACATCATGGTCCTCAATCTTCCCCAGCTGGAATCGGCCCCAGCTGAGACACTAAACATGGCCCTCAACCATAGTAGTTGGGCCAGCCACCAGTGACCCTCACAACACGGCCCTCGACCAACTGGTTGGAAGTCGGCGGTTGGGAATGCCCGAGAACGTTCCTGTATATTCTCAGAGAGTCGAGAGTGTCCTCATACATTCTGCAGATTGCTGCAATATCCTCATAAATTCCCCAGGTACCAAAATTGATTTTACGTGTGTTCTTGAGGGACTAATTTCACAATAGGGTCCAACTAGGTCTGGGATGAATGCAAATCTTGCAACAAATGTTACTGACGAAAATTTGTCCTAAAGGAAACCTGTCATATTATCATTTAATGCATGTTTATCCACAGAGCTCAGCTTAATTAGAAAAGACAAGGAAATATCTTCTACGAAGGAATTAGACGCATCGATTGGCCAAGCTTATGGGTAAAGCTTACGCGTCTACACAAATGGTCTGAGTTAGGTGTAGCTTGCTTAGAACTGGTAAAGATTTTGATGGGCACAGGATTTACTAATGAGAATCTATGTCTAAAAGCAGATATTCAATTGCCACCCACTAAAGATTATCACATTCTCCTAATCGTGCCATCATTATATGCTTACATTACGATCCCACATTACTTGTCCACATCTAACACCCACATTATGTGCTCACACCTAATGCCCACATAGCCTGCCAACATTACGAGTCCACATATCACACTAAAGTCAGTAGGGGGCTTGACACCCTTGACTCACTTCAGAAGCACTCCAACTTCCACCAAAACAGAAGTCTTTTTCCCCACTTGTATATCTAACAAAGATCTCTGCTCTTAATGTCTGTGAAATGAATCTCACAATCTTAAATCATGACAAAGACGTAAATATACCCACATATCCGATTTACCTCAACACACGTTTTAAAATTAAGTGAAACATTCACATTCTTAAATTTTTATCAACTTGTTCACATTTTCAGACAAACATATGCACATTTCTCACTCATGTGAACATTTTCACCTTCCGGATCCCCTACATATTAGCCAAGACGGCCTCTCTACCTGCGGCCATAAACATGCGGCGTCTGAATACGTCGGGCATTTGTCTGTTTCCTGAAGGCTTAGCCTGAGGGCGCCCCGGCCAGGGAGGCTTCTCCACACGGTCATCTTCTCCAGTGGCTCACTAACGGTAAAATATATATTGAACGGAGGAGCCCTTGCTTCCCTCTGATCTTTCTCTCTCTCTCTCTCTCTCCCTGTCTGTGTCCATTCCTCTTTTATGTCTGTGATGGTGTCTAGGTCCGCGTCCTTGTGATAATCTGTTTTTGTGTATTAGTGTTTGCATGTGTCTGTTTCGTTATTCGTCTGTGTTCGTGTTTGTTTATACATGTCTCTACCTCTACCGAGTCTGGACTGCTATATTCCAAGTCTCCCTCGACAGCTTCCACTTCACTCGACTATACTCTCTGGTGAAATTCAAACAACAGGGTTTTTAAGATTAATTTTGATTATGTCAGGAAAACAAAATGAAAGAAC
>JAYMFT010235331.1:0-24880 GCA_038088735.1 Panulirus argus | reverse complement strand
AACCATTCTTCCCCTTTTCCCTTGAGCTTCGTTTCACTCAGAGCCAGAACATCCAGGTTTCTTTCCTCAAACATACTTGCTCACCTCTATGTATTCCTGGCACCACCCTGCCCCACAGGAAATAGGATCGCTACCACCTGCATCAGTGAGGTTTTGCCAGGAAACAGACGAAGAAAGGCCACATTTGCTCACATCCATACAGAAACAATCATGTGTAATGCACCGAAATTACCACTTCCTATCTACATCTAGGTATCATGGACCTTTCCATGGTTTATCCAGGACATTTCACATGCCCTGGTTCAGTTCATTGATGGCACGTTGACCCCAGTATACCACATCATTCCAGTTCACTCTGTTCCATGTATACCTTTCACCCTTCCAATTCACTCTATTCCATGTACATCTTTCATCCTCCTGCATGTTCAGGCCCTGATTGCTCAAAATCTTTTTCTCTCCATCACTCCACCTCCAATTGGTCTCCTGCTTCTCCTTCTTGCCTCCATTTCTGACACATGTATCCTCTTTGTCAACCATTCCTCACTCATTCTTTACATATGTCCAAACCATTTTAGCAAACCCTCTTCTGATTTCTCAACCACTCCTCTCCTCTGTTACCACACATCACCCTTACCCTTTCATCACTTACTCGATTAGACCACATATTGTCCTCTAATATTTCATTTCCAGCACATCCACCCTCTTCCACACAACCCTATCTATAGCCCATGCCTTGCAACCATATGATGTTGTTGGAACTACTGTTCCTTCGAACATACCCATTTTTGCTGTCTGAGATAGTGTTCTCTCTTTCCACACATTCTTCAGTGCTCCCAGAACTTTCGCCCCTTCCCCCATCCTATGACTCACTTCCGCTTCCATGGTTCTGTTTGCTGCCAAGTCCACTCCAAAATATCTAAAACACTTCCTCCAAATTTTCTCCGTTCAAACTTACATCCCAATTAACTTGTCCTTCGACCTTGTTGAATCTAATAACCATGCTTTTATTCACATTTACTCTCCACTTTCTTCTTTCACACACTCTTTCAAACTTAGTCACCAACTTCTGCAGATTTTTGTTTTATGGGCATGGTCACAGGGCACTTCATAGTCCTGCATGTGTTGCTAGTGTTTTATAGCAATTTAGTTAGTATTTGATATATCTTTGTCATACAGGAGTGATAAGACTGCAAAGACCAAATCCCTATTTTGTTTAAAGATGTGAATTAGATGATATATTGTTTGCTAAAAACCTTGTCCACCTTCTCCATACATTTTCAAAGGCAATATTACACATATGTGTTCATACTTTGTTATTTCTCCTTTAGCCTTGATTACCATTTGCAGATGTCTAGATGTGGAATTTGCAAGGTTTCTGAAGTTTTCTAGGAAGTTTTCTAGGCCTATATTTTGGGTCCATAGGGTCAAGATCACCTAAATGAAGCGAGTTACTCATGAAATGTTACAAGAAGCAGCTACCTGATCAGGCATTTTGAGCAACCAGTGTTGCCTAGAACTATCACATGTACCCATATTTTCTTGCTTCTAGTTGAGAATTCTTGCTTTCTTCTCCTTAGCAAGGTAAGAGCCAGCCATCTTGAAACACAAGTGGAAGAATAAAGTGTGTAGAAGTGAAATTCCCAAATGAAGTGGCAGTCAGGAAGAGGAAAGAAGGAACAACCTTCCCTTAAGATAGCTTGAGTCACATTGAGGCAGGCTTTTGGTGCTCACACCATTTGAAATGCTAGCCTCACTGATTATATGTATGATGATTTCACCCTGAGAACTTCATATGTTTGTAACCACAGTAAAACCTCAGCCATGTATTGCCTTTTTGAAATATATGAAGGGAGGACAATATTTTTTTGGGACAATGTGGGTACATTGGAGATAAGAGAGACTGATTCTCAGTGGTAGGAATATTAACTTATAAAATCATGAATATCCTCCTACTGCAGTGTTAAGCATAGTTCCAATGTTGTCTTTAGATGTTCTAGCTAGCAGACTTTAAATGTCAAATTTGCATTTAGTTTTTTGCACTGCATAAAATGTTTCAGCCAGAGTGATAAAGATAGCAGTTGAATTCACAGACTGCTAACTGTGAATAGTATTCTTTTGATTAGTAAATTGTAAATCATAGAGACCATTTTCAATACAATTTAAGAAATAGGTAAAGTCCTTTTTGGCATATATAGAATATGGTTGACCACTGTTTACTGAGCATTTTCTGCACTTTTAACCAAAATTTTTAGACCTTCCTTTTTTTATTACATTTTGATTGTTGCATTGAGTTCTCAATAGATTACATCAGGAAATCAGATATGAAAACAGACCATTATGACTTCTCTGGAGATTATGTCAGAAAATCAGTTGCAGTAAGAGACACATCAAAATATTAAATTTGAATTGGATACTTGCTTAATGTTATCCTTTGTCACAGAACCCAAAGCACACACTGATGACATTTCACCATAGGGCCCAAAAGAGGAGCCATGCGCATGGACAGAGCTTGTAATGTGGGTCACACCCACTCTGTAATGATTGGCTGCAGCGGAGTAGGAGGGAGCATGGTGGGGAGGGTGATGGTATAGATATATTTTGTTACGTATTTTGAGTTGGTGTAGAGCAAAGTCCTTTTTTATATTAATTTGCCTTTTCCATCTTTAAATATATTCTTGTGAAGTAGTTTATATGTTGTTAATGAAATTGATAATCCTTGATGGTCTGTTGGGAGTGAAAAGTATCATGAAATACTAGAACACATTGAGAAATTGGACAGAGTCCCAGTGCTGTATTGTATATTTGAATAACATTTACTATTGGACCAATTTTTCATTTATGTAAATTTTTATGTTATATTTCCACTGTTTATAGAATTTCTTTTTTCAATAGATGTTTTGTATTTCATTTAATGAGGTATGTTCCTCATGTCTGAGAAAGCTCTTTAGTTACAAATTTAAATTTGATGAGGTTTATTCTTTATGTATAAGAAAGGTCATTAGGTATAAACAAAAGTTACAGTTTAAAGTATGTTCATCAGGAAGAATGTGCCAAGTTTAGAATCATTCACAATGTAAACAGACAGCATAAAAAGTTGGGGAAGGTATTTACAGGGACAAGTATCACATAACCCTTCGGTTCAACTGCTTTGCATAATGAATGTAAATCTGCTCTTACCCCTGTATGCTACAGGGTAAGAGTAAATGAGCCTTACTGGGAACTTCATTAGTGATAGTTTCATATTCATGATTTTCACATTGATAAGCTTTCTATATATGTTGGAAAGTGTATATTCTGACTTTATGGCTTTAACTTTGGGCTTGTAAATTCTAGAACATGAGATGCTTTGTTGTACCTTTTGAGCATTTTTATAAATGAAAATTGAATGTCATCCATACAAACAGTAATATTTTCTATATTTTTGCCGTACTTATAAAAAGCTTGAAATATACAGTATTTTTTGTGACTTTTTGGTTGTTGAATAAATTGATTTTAACAGTCCCTTTTTATGTAATTGCATTTGTATGTAGTATGTTATACTTTCCTTTATCTCTTACTGTAATACGCAACTGTAATAGGGTTCTGTTTTCACTATGGACCTGATTAATCATTGTAGTTTATGGGTTAGATTGCTGTTTTAAGATACTGTAAACTTTTCTCCTCCATTTATCTCTTTTCTTCTTTCTTTTTTCCCCATGCTCTTTCTCCTTTTTGGTTGGCAGTTTATTGATCCAGAGGGGGGTGCGTGAGCTGATAACAGTGGGTCTGTAAGGTCATTTGGCCTCGTGATATTTTCTGCCCTTATCATTTCATGCTATCATTTCTGCACCGCAGTTTGTCTTTTTATCTGGTATGTTTTTGCTTGCCTTTAATGATAATGTTTAAAGAAGTCATTTTCATAAAAAGAATGAATTTATAAGCTACATAAATAGTGCATATATATATATATATATATATATATATATATATATATATATATATATATATATATATATATAAAGGGGATGCTGTAATCTTTATTGGTTTGTTCATATGCAGTAGTACACGTGCAGCTAAAAAATTTGGTCACATTTTCTGTTTAGTGGCAACACAGACTCAGGTTGCCAATTTGGCATTTACTAGGTTCCTATGGCCCATCTGCACCTATCAAGGGCCATTAAGGGATGGTTGTTGGGCGTGGCTCTTGGAGGGGCTGGCTGGGCTTATGGACCGTGCTGGGGGGGAATGTGAAATCAGAAGGTGTTGAGACTTGCTAGAGCTGTTTTCTGTGGCGCAGGTGTGCAGTGGTGATTCAAAGGGACGTTTATCATATTATATACATCATTCTGTATCAGGAAAGTTAACAAAGATTGTTTTAAAATTTTTTTTTTATTCATAATTCGAAAAAAGATTGCTTTAAAAATTTTTTTTATTCATAATTCCCTTTTATGGTAATATTTAAATTTGGTGAGGTGTCACTTTGCAGAAAAGAAGTAGATAGGAAATTAAGTGATAAACGTAATAAGTGCTTTGAAAATTACTGATAATTAGAGAAGAAAAGAATAAAATTAAAGAATAAGAATTGCTTAGTTGTCATATTATGCTGATGAACTGTGTTCCTGATAATAGGAAGTGAAGGGGGAAAAAAAGACAGGAATATGCCAAGACTTAACTAGGTTGATTATAATAAGATCTGATCATCTAATGACTTGATGTATTAATCTTAGTGACATTGATCTTATTTACAGCTTCTTCACTCATTGCTTTACTAAAAAGCAGTTCTTAAGATCTTGTTAGGGCAGAGTTTATCTGTCAGTTTCAAACTTCATCATGCCTGGTGCAGAAGCTGAAACATCTATGCATGTTAAAGTCCTTGAGAGGAAAGTATTTGTCTTGGAAAACCAGATCCAGGACCTGAAATATCGTTTGATTAATAATGAAAAAAAAGCAGCAGAGGAAAAAAGACGGAAATTAGGTAATATGTTACTGTTTTTGTATAGGAAATTTTGATAATGATTGGACAGCTTTTGATATACTTTGTCATTTTTTTTTTACCATTTTTGACTAGTAGGGATGCAATTTGATATAATGAAGTTACTTTACCTATTAGAAAATAATTAATAAAGAGAAGGAAAAGTTCATTTTTAACCAAACTCATAATTATGTACTGTATGACTGGGTGGTGTTACACATATTTAACTGTAGATACTCAAGAATAATTGAATGCTGTCAGCTATATTTTCTAAACACATCCTATTCTAGTAAATTTAGGCTGCAATTTTTTTTTATACAGTGTCTGTTATTGGAGGGAATGAATATTATTCATATGTGTTTTGTAGTTATGCTCTTGTATTCAGTACAGATATTATATATTCCCTGATATTTATAGAGAATACATTTCCACATACATAGTGAGAATGTATGTGGTTATAGAATTATCTTTGACACCTGGAAAAGATGTTCAGGATTTTTTGGTTGGAGGGTGCAGCTTGATGCTGACAGCCTCATTGACCCTGTTATTTGATAGGCTTAAAGCCCAACCCACCAGCCTACAAATTCTATCTCATTTCAGTCTGCTCAGCACTTAGTTCTTTCCTACAGCCCTTAACCATTTTCATCCAAATCATTCTCTAACTAACAACCAACTCCCAAGTAGAAAGGAAAAAGCTTAACCTTGCCTCACACTTCAGCATCCTAATGTCCAGGGAAATCATCCTTACTCTTTATAGTTCATTTGTTTGTCCCTATCTTGAATATTGTGTTCAGTTTTGGTAACAGTACCAAAAAAAGGACTTAGTGTGGACAGAGTGCAGAGTCGAGCTACCATGATGATTCGCTGGCAGAGAAACAAATCTTACAAGAGCAGATTAAATGACTTGAATCTATTTAACTATGATAAGAGAAGGCAAAGAGATGGTCAGATACAAGTTTTCAAAATGTTTAAAGGCTTTGATGATCTTTATCTGTCAAGGTAAGACTTAATTCATCTGATTTCACTTGCTGTGATGCATACAAGCTCATGGGCAAGCATTTTACCTCAAATGAGGTGAAGTATTTTCCTTCAACAGGATTATCAACACATGGAATGATTTTCCAATTGGATTGTACGACAGCAAAAGTATAGGTATGTTTAAGAAAAACTTGATGAATATTTTGCTTCAAGTCCATTGTTTCCATTATTTGTGCCTCCTTAAGTCACATTGACGTTTTGCAGGTTATTCTCTTTGAATTCTTTGTGTACTTTCTAACTTTAACCATATTAATATGTAAGTTTCTAATACCTTCCACAATCACAAACAGCCTTGAAAGGACCCTGTGTTCTGTTGCCGTTTGAATTCCTTTGTGTTCCTTAGTATATCCTCAGATCTCCCACAGTTACAAAACCCAGTGCTGGCAAAAAAGAACAGCAGAAGTTTTGAGTCACCCTTTTAACCCCAGACAGACATAAATCCATCACCTTTCATGGTCAGTTGCTCTCACTCAAAATATCAACTACTCTGGCCATCACATACGACACATATGTGACATTCACCTCCATGCCATAGATATCATCGCAAAAGCTGTAGGCAAACTAAATGCCCTCATAACAGTGACTGATACCTGTATTTGTCTGTCTTATCTCCCCCTCTGTCAGTTATCTGCACTTCATCATCTTTCTGTCGATAGTTGGCTTGGGGAGGGTTTTTTTTTTTTTTTTTTTTTTTTCTCAACAATATATAAAATAATACTAACAGTCATGGGAATGATTCTTGCCTTTCTCACCAGATGACAGGTTGACCTAAGAAAATCTGTTTGTCTCACTAGCCTCCTAATCAGCCTTCTCCACTCATTCCTATCATTGTATTCTCTTTTTCTTCTACCATCTCTCGTGTCATCCTTTCTTTTTTTTTAAGTGAGTTCTTGATGTCTTTGATCTATCTAATTCTAGGATTTCATGCTGGACATCTTTCTTCTGGGATCCACTTCAAATGCTTATATTCTCTATAAGTGATCATACCACCAAAACTTGTTCTTTTCATTTATTTCTAATGTAAATGTATTATGTATTTAGATCCTCTCGTGCTTTCTCTTATCTTGGTGTTTCTCATCCTGTCGATTCTTGTATCTTCTCTGATTATCCTCAAAGTTCTCATTTCAGTATCCTAGATCTGTAAAATTGTCTTTGTTGTGATTGACCATGTGTCTGATCCATACATTAAAAACTAGCATTAGAGTGATGGTATATATTATTGTTTTGCACTTCAGTATGCAGGTACACAGTTTTATCTTCTAGTTTAAGGTATAATATCCTGTTGTTTACATTGTATTTAATAATTCTGTTGTTTATTTCTATTTGCTGTTTTTTTCATCATTAAGAATTATTCCCGAATACTTAATATTACTCTCCTGTTTTAGCTGGTGTTCTCAATATACATTACTCTTGTCTGTTCCTACTAATAGTTATCACTTCTGTTTTACTTTTAGTGGTCTAATGCCATTTCTTTACAGACAGTCTGACCTCCTATCCATTGCATCTAGAAAGTCTGTCTTGTTTTCAGCATAATAGCTACATCGTCAGCATATACAAATGAAATCTCTTCATCCTCTCATGTTCATATCTCTTTTTGATGTCATTCCATATACATGATTAACAAAAGAAATAATGATAATAGTAACAATATTTTCTTCTACACATGCTCATCTTTTCTTCATGACACTGGTCTTTGAGGAAAAATACCCTCATGGCCCCTTCATCTGTTCTCCCTTTTAGAATGTTAATATGGGAGTGGAGGATTTCCAGCCCTTCCCATTTTTGTTTCTCTTATTTACTGTCTTTGATGTGTAGAAGATATGTGGGTAGAGTTCTTTTTCTCCTACCTTTAGGGATAGGGTTATCCCCAGGATAATGATGATGATGATTTTTTTTTTTTTTTTAAGGTAATTGCCTTTCCACTTTAGTGAGGCAGCATTAGCAACAAATGAAGTATGTTCTCATTGTACATATGCAGTCTGTAGCTGCAATGTAACATGTATTGTCCTAAAACCGTAGACTACCATCTAAAGCCAGGTCCCGAAAGTCAAGTACATGATTTGTATTGACAGTTTTGTGTTTTTCATAACTTAATAGGAAATGAATGCTTTTCTTAGTGGCCAAACTGGGTTCTGTTTACATAATTGGTGAATAACTGACTGCTGTAGCTACCAGAAGTTTTCCCAGAGTAAAGCAATTATTTTTGGACTATCAGGTGTTTATATTTTATTATATGTTGAATGCTCAGTCACAGACAAAAGTCCACATCAGGAATATGGGACTGGTAGCATAGATGAGAAATTAAAGGTTCATAAGAAGTTTGATGATACAGAAAAACTTATGGGTATAGCCTGTGTATTGAAAGAAAATTATCGAGGAAGGAAGGTTACATACCTCATCAAGTGTTTAGTATGTATAAGACTGGCTTATTTTCGAAAAGAATATCAGCCAAGATATTCATTAGCAAGGAAGAAGAGATTGTTTAAGGGTTCTAGGCAGTCAAAGATTGCTTGACTTCTTTGCAGTAATGACATCACACAGTCTTGTGACAGATCTGAATACTGGATTTCTCTCCTGTCAGTGCCATTAAGCAGTTGTTTTTATCTGATTTTCAGATTCCAAGTTCAAACAGAAGTTTAAGCAGCAACGACTTCCAGCATGGCAACCTATTCTAACGGCTGACACAGTTCTTCCAGCATTTTTCCTCATTGGCCTGCTTTTTGTTCCTTTAGGTGCTGCCCTGCTATTTTTCTCTAGAAGTGTAAGTAAAATTTTGTCTTTGCTGTTGAACAATTTAGACTTAAGCTGTAGCCTCCAACAGCTTGGTCATCTAACAACCAAGCTCAGAAGCTTAGACTCATCCTGAGCTGTGAGGATGAAAGACCTTTGAAGTCAGCTTCAGGTAAACTTTAGGAATTTTTAAGAATGTAACTTATAGTTAGGTATCATGACAGTAACTGCAGAATACTGATGATTATACTGGTAAGGGTCTTGATAACATAGTTATAGAATGTAGCCACATAGGTGTGAGGATGTTTTTATTACAAAGGTAGGATAGCTTCTCTTCTAACTGTACTGGTAAGAGTTTTTGACCATATACTTTGAGTGATAATGAACCTGCAGTTTTTAGACATCTGGATTGGAGTTGAAGAATATTAGGATCATTTGCATGCATATTCTGATATATGTAGAGCTGATGGCACATTATAATGTATATTGTCATTTTTTTGTGATATCTACAGTTTATTTGTTTTGCTACTGTATAATTACTGAAATTAAGCAGGGAGGAATCAAGTTTTATACCTAAAAGTTACCAAAGAATAACAGTGGATGTGAAGTTGTCATCTTTCAGCATCATTTGTTTAGGTACATCTGTTGAAAGTTGTTTAAGTGCCTTGTCCTGAAGTAACTTCCTAAATACATAAGTATCTCAGCATCCAGAATATTCATAATAAAGTGAATATTATGCTGAATGTCCCTTTGTCTTCTAACTATACTGGTATGAATCCTTGATCATGTACATTGGGTAATAGTGACCCTACAGTTTTGAGATACCCGGACTGTAGTTAAAGAATATTTTTTCTGATATGTGTAGTGCTTGTGGCACATGTGTAGATTGCCATATGTCCAAACAATTTCAGCACACCCTCTTCAGCTCTCTTGTGTTTACTTTTCTTACCACCACACTAACTCTTATCCTTAATTTCTAATTTGATCAAACCTCCTCACAACATAACATAGTTCTCAGACATTTCATTTCCAACTCATCCCCCAAAAGCTGCACATTTTTTTTGTAATGTCCATCCCTTACATCCATACAACACCAGTGAAACTACCACACCATCAAACATGTCTGTCTTAATCCTTAAAAGCAGTGACCTCTCTTTCCACATATTCTCAATGCTTCAAGGACCTTTACCCTCCTTCCACCCTAGGCTCACTTTTGCTCCCATGTTTTCATTCACTTTCATATGCACTCCCAGGTACTTAATACATTCTGTTTTTTGCAATTTTTCTTCATTCAAACTCACACACTAAATATCCTGTCTCTCTTCACTGCTGAATTCAGTAACCTTGATTTTATTCACATTTATCTTCATCATTCATGTTTCACACATCTTCCTGAACTTAAGACATCAAGTTTTGCAGTTTCTCACTCAAATCTACAACCAGTGCAGTCTCCTCAGCATACAACAACTGACACCTCCCCCAGGCTCACCCACCCTTCTCTCCAAGACCCTTGTATTTAATGTCCTCAATACCCCATCCATTAACAAATTGAACAGCCATGGTGACATCACACACCACTGCTGTAAACCCATCTTCACTTGGAACCACTCAACATCCTCTCTTCCTACTCACATACATGCCTCACTCGCATCATAAGAACTTTTCACTGCTCCCATCCACTATCCTTCCACAATATATAATCGCTACACATTCCACAGAGCATCTCTTATTAACCCTGTCATATGCTTCCTTCAGATCCATAATAAACACTACTTTCATGTTCTTTTCTTTCTCTAAATATTCTGTCTATCTGTCTGTATCTATTAGTCTATCTAGCTATCTATCTACATATCTGATGCCTGTTTTCTCCAGGAGCTCCCTCAAGGGGGTGTCCACAGAAAGAAAGTCTCCTTATATTACTGGTGAACTCCATTGCTGCTTCTTAGCCTTTGGTGCCTTACCTTTAACAGGCCACTGGTGGAGGGTAACTTTAGTGCAGTATTTCTCCCATGCATTCTTAAGGTAAATGCCTGATCCACACGTCCTCTACCACTTCAGAAGCCACATTGTTCTTCTCCAATCTGAAGCTCTGTGCATGCCACTACCCTCTTAATCACCACTTTCCTGTTCAACTTCCCAGATATGTTGAACAAACTTTTACCTCTGTAATTTGAACATTCTCTTTTGACCTTGCTTTATGCAGTTTGACTATACAGGTATTATTCTAGTCCTCAGGCAACTCACCATGAACCATATGTAGTGAAAATCCTAAAAAGTCAGTGGACAGTCGCCCCTTCTTAAGAAATTAAAGTGCAATACCATCCCCTCGTTACCTTGCTACATTTCATCTTATATAAGGCTTTCACCACTTTTTCTCATTTCACTAAACTACTTGCCATATCTCTTACAACCCAAACACCCCACATCTGCCAGCCTATCATTGAACACATTAAACAATCCTTTAAAATACTCATTCCAAGTCCTCTTCACCTTATTCTTCCTGGTAACACTTCCTCATTTGCCCCTTTTAACAATGTTCCCATTTGTTCTCCAGTTTTTTCACACTTAACATCCTTCCAAAACATTTTCTTGTTCTTCCTGCAGTTTGCTGATTCTTGCTCACCCCAACTTTCATTTGCCCTGTTTTTCAGCTCCTGCATCTTTCTCATGACCTCCTGCTGCTCTCTTTTGTACATCTCTGAATTACTTGCTCTCCTTCCCTGCATATAGCATCCATACTCCTTTCTTTTCTCTTCCATTATCAACTTAACTTCGTTATCCCACCACTTACTACTGTTTCTCACCTTTTCATCACCTTCCCTCTGCATGCCACACACTTCCTTGGCACATGTAAGGGATACTTCCCTAAATACCATATTCTTCACCCACTCCCTTAGGTTCATTTACTCTACCATTTTGCTATTTTATACTCATTTATTCTTGGTTTCTCTTCATGGAAGACTTTTCCTAGCTTATTCACTTTTACCACCTGCTTTTTACTCATATAATTTCCTCTTTTCCTAAAGCTTCCTCAAACCTTCACCATTGCTTGCCCATCCCACCACTTGCCCCTATCAGCACATATACATCCAAGAGTCTCTCCTTTGCATAATCCATTTGTACCCACTTTACATCATCCTTGTTATTATTGTTTTGTGTATTGTCAAAGTCAGGTAGACATTAGCAACACTGTCCCAACTTTTGCAAGAAAAAGTGCCCATAAAATCACTCTCCACATGATCTGAAGACAGATCATGATTGTCATATAAATAAGATTCAATGACCTGCTCCTCAAAATGAAGCTAAATGTTGCTCAGATTTCTTCCTAGAGAACTCACGAATGTGTGCTGTTGTTGACATGGCTGAAGGTTGACTGACTGTGAGGGAAAATTATTTATACATTGCCACCTCAGCCACTGTATAGGCTCAGTGCATGGCCTTAGTATTAACATGCATAACCTTATTGTGTGGCTGTGTGTTTGCCTCACGTTTGTTAGGTACTTTTTTTTTTTTTTTTTTTTTTTTTTTTTTTTTTTTAGCTTGATATGGTACATTCTTCTATGATGATTGATGTTTTGTAATCTTCATCTCAAACCTGTTATTGCAGATGAATATTCACCTCTATCAGTTCACTACACATAACTCCCAGGATTAGATCACTGTTGACCTACCTAATTTTGCAACCTATTGAGCCCTCCTCCCTAGGAAATTACTTCTTAGCCTTATCATGATCATTTTTTTCACATCCACTTAGTTACCGATTCCTTGCTGATCCTTCCATCCACAATGTCTGCTTTTCTGGTCTCAGGTCATACCATTGCATTTCTTGCCTCTTCCTTTTTATTGTTTCTTCACTGTACTTCCACATTTCTCTCGAAGCTTTTGGTCACAGCAAGCCAATACCCTGATCATTCTTGGTTATTCAATTCCCACCAGTTCTGTAAAACATTCTTGCCTCTTCTCACAAACATTGACTCACACTGAAGTCTGTTATACCATTCTTGTCTAGTAAATTCTTTCTTTGAATTCTGCTTCTTTTTACCTCATTTTTGAAACTGCATTCTTTAATTTTCATTCATTCTTTGTCTTAGACTCTTGTGTGTTTTTATTTTATCCCCTTTTCTCTTTTATCAGGAGTTTTGTAAGGACAATGTGGAAAGATGAAGTAAAAGATGCTTTGAGTGGGTGGGGCTTGAACATTCAGGAGTGTGTGAAGACTTTGAACAGTGTGGAATGCATGTGACACACTGTCAGTGGGCTGAGCCAGGGGCATATGATGCCATTGGTGAAACCATGGAAAGGTGTATGAGCCTTGGCTTTACATGGAGACTGGTTTTGATGCATTATACATGACAACTGGAGAGTGGATGTGAGCAAATGAGATGATCCTTCTGCTGTTCCTGGTGCTACCTCACAGTGTGGGAAATGGCAGGAAAATATGAAGGAAATGAAAAAGCTTAAGAATATCTCTAAAAAATAATAAAACTCTTGATAATGATTGAGCACCACACATGTAAACAAGACATAATGAGATGTAAACAGTAGCTGTGTAAGTTTTCAATTTCATAGGGCTGTATAAACAGAAAATATTAAAGAAAGATAAGAAATTTAATAATGTTCCTACATTTTCTCATTATAGTTGATTTTTTTGGCATCTAGGCTAATAAAGGCCCAGTATCACACTGGAAATGGATTGAGAATGTTTATGAGTTTGCTAAGAGGCTGTATGCCCCTGATGCACCCAGGTCTGGGAATGGAACTAGGAATGATAGATTGATAGAAAAATTGGATGAATACTCTGAAAACATTTCAGGTTTATAATGCAAGAGCCTTGGTGGAGCATAGAAGAGGAAAACTTCAGATTGAGTGTAAGATGGAAAATAGAAATTTTAGGATGAGGTTTGCATTTGAGTTAAAATGAATAACTTTGGAATGAAATGGAATAAATTCTTTAATGTTGGAAAAAAGGGGAAAGTTTGTCTTATTTGACATATGAGTTCCTGTTGTTTCAGTTTTTCAAGTAAACATTAATTTCAGGTTCAAGAATTACAACTGGACTATACAGAATGTTTAAGTATTAAACATAAGCTGCCTAATGGAGAACCAAGAACATGTCAAGATGTTATCAGGAGTGATATTGCAGAAAAATGCTTTTGCAAAGAAAACTTCACAGTACATGAATCTTTTGAAAAGAATGTAAGTAAATTTGGTAATTAGACCTTAAATTGAGTTATTAAGTTCCATTTCAGGCTAACGTCAGATGAGCGGAATTTCTGCTACATGTGGGTGTATGAATATATTTTTTTTTATAACAATTCTGAAAAATTTGATATTTTTTTTGTGTTAAACTTTTTGTATTGCTTGTAAGTGACTTGTTTTCTCGCTATATTAATCTCCCCCCCCCTCCAGTCATGTATAGAAGTCCACACCACAGCAGGTCCTTAATTTAGATATAGGGGGCTAATGAAAGGATGAACGAGACAATGGAAAGTATTTATGAATTTTGGAAAAAAGCTATCTTTTAAGATGTGCTAGGTCATACTATGTTATTGGGAAAGATATGAGGGTAGAGAATTCCAAAGCTTAGAGGTGTAAGGGAAGAAACAGTTATCAAAACGGCCCACCCTTGAGTTGCCAACGGCCACACATTATTTATGTGATGTAGCAGCTTGTTGAGTATTGCATGGTCTAGCTAGTGGTGGGGGCAGACAAGCAGCTAGCTCTTGGGAGTGAAAGCCAAAGTGATACCTATAGAAGAGGGAAAGTGAACCATCAGTGTGGCATAGGGCAAGGTCAAGTTCTGAAGGTAGCCTGAGAGAGTTTATGAGTCAGACTTCCTTTGACTCAACTCTGTCAAGTATGGATACCAAGCTAGAACCACCCCAAATGTGAGAGCAGTGCTCTATGAAAGGACATATCAATCATTTGTATAAATGGAGCAACTGTTCAAAAGAAAAGAAAGCTTGACTTTTAAACAGGACTCCCAGTTTCTTAGAGTTAGACCATGCTATTTCTAAGCTGTAGGGTTTTGGAGATAGAGTGGATGTTACAGTAATACCAAGTATCTTCTTTGAGTCAAGAGGTGGAAATTACAGAACTATCAAAAGAGAGAGAAAAGTTGTAAAGAGTCTTCGATAGGGAGGCTGTTAGAACCCGAGTCTCAGAGGCATTAAACTTTACCAGATTTTGTCCATCCCACTGAGGTATCATGTCCAAGTCTTAGTTTATTGAGGAAGTTGTGTTGAGACGAGATGGAGTAAGAGATAAAGAAGTAGAATTGAAGGATGTGGAGGAATGCAGTATTCAGTCATCACCATTTGAGTGCATTTGGTTATTTGCAAAAGAAAGGAAATTGTTGATAAAAAGGAGAAAAATTGTAGGAGACAGGACAGAACCTTGAGGGATACTGCTGTTAATAGAGAAAGGCAAAGAGGCTGATCCATAAGCAACCATAGAGATAGATTGGCCGGAGAGGAAGCAAAATGAGGGAGGGAAGCCAAAAGATGGGGACTTAGAGATGAGATCCCAATGCCACACCCTTTCAGAAGCTTTTGATAGGGCAAGGGGACTACATAAGATTCCCCAAAGCTTTCATGGATGATGACTAGATATTAGTAAGATAGGAAAAAATATCACCTCTGGATCTTGCCTCATGGAAGTCATACTAATGATTGGAGAGAAGATTGTGAAATTCAAGATGGTTGAAGATATGGGAGTTGAGGAGAGATTCAGAGACTTGAAGTGGTAGATGTCAAAGCAACAGGACAATAGTTAGAGGGTTTAGAACAGTCACCCTTCGTAGGGATGGGATGTAGCAATGCTTGCTTCCAAGAAGGAAAAGTTCTGGTTTTTAAACACAGATGATCCAGCACAGGTGCAAGTTCAGAGGCCCACTTTTTCATTATACAGGAATGGATGCCATTAGGACCATAAGCATTGCTAGTGTCTAGAGAGAGAAGCACTTTTCAGACAGTTTGAAAAGAGATTATGGAAAGGGGCATAAGATTAGTAAGAGGAGTATCAGGGATGAAGAAATAACAGTCATTCGAGATAGAGTTAGAGGAGAAATAGGGATAAAAGAGAGTTGCTTTGTTTATGGTAGAGAGCTATAGTACCATCAGAATGGAAAGAGTTATAGTACCATCAGAATGGAAAAGTGAAGGAAAGGTAGTGCAACAAAAGTTGTTAGCGATGCCCTCAGCTAAAGACCACAAAAACCTATCACTGCTAACAATGAGAGGTTATCGCACTTCCTTTGAATAATGGAATGCTTTGTCTCACAGGTATGTTATCCAGGAGATAAAGGATTCCTTTATTCAAAGGAAGTACGATATCCTCTCTTTCCTTGCCACCACTGATGGGTTTTTCTGGTTTTTAGCTAAGGGCATCACTAACAGCTTCTGTCGCACTACCTTTCCTTCACTTTTTCATTCTGATGGTATTATAGCTGTCTCTCCCATAGACAAAGCAATTTTCTTTCATTACCATTACTCCTCTAACTCTACCTTGGATGACTTTAACATTTCTTCATCTCCAGGTGCTCTTACTAATCCTATGCCCATTCCTGTAATCTCTTTTTGAACAGTCTGAAAAGTGCTTCTCTCTCTGGACAATGATGTAATGATTATGGGAGTGATAAATGCTGAATGAGAGTTTGTCCAAGCTCTATATTCCTGATCCCTTGCTGAATTGCTTCATAACAGGAACAGTTGAACCATGGATTGTAAGATGAGGTTTTCTTGGAGGAAGAGGTGGTAAATGCTTCCATTCCTGCAACAACAATCTCTGCTATGCATTTAGTGGAGGCAGAAGCATCACCACACAAGAGACCAATATATAATAAGTTGTTTCTAAAATTTAAAGCATTTTGTATCCCAGGTAAATGGTGCATTAACCTGAAACATATTAAAGCAACATATGCATCTTCATTGAACCACAAATCTTCATTTCATCATGCTCTTCCCCTCTTTTCTCATACTATACCTACAATACCAGAGAGACCTGTGGCAGCTTTCAATCATATATTTTTTTCATTCATGTTTCTAGTCCTATACCATCTAGAAAAAAAAAACTTACATGTTCATTATTGTGATATAATTTGACAAAGCCCCTCACCCACCCCTTTCATAGACTGCTTATTATGTTAATTAACAATATACTTTGTAACATTAGATAGAGTCTTTTGAGCATTGAAGTAAGAATTTGCTGGCAGAGGGGTTAAGACACTGTGCTACTCCCAGAATCAAGTGTATCCACCAGGATTCACTCTCTCCAGCCATCATGGTAACAGTGAGGCTAGCTAATGTTCTCATTGTGAACCAACAAGCTTACAGCAACCTGAACTGACTTATGATGCCATTGATGATGTGGTGCAATTAAAAAGCACCCTGTCCACAACTTTCATGTCAATTGTCAGTGGTGAGGGGCTAACTTGCAACAGCAACCTAGTAAGGTCTTTGGTGTCATTGATGTGGTGATGCCTTGCTGCAGCAAGCTGACCAGGCCTATGATGTCATTTATGAGGTGTTGCCTTTCTGCAGTGACCTGGCCAAGCCCTCAGTGTCATTTGTGTGGTGGTGACCTGTATAAGGAACCTGGTCATGCTACTGTTGTCATGTTCTTCATAGGCCTGTGGGGACTCCTTATGGTTACTACACTCATTTCTGGTAGTAGACCAAGTATATGATCTCACAGATGTTCATAAGGTTCTGTTTATGAGAAAGAAATGAGCTTCCATTCTTCAAAATGTACATTTTTATCTACTGTGCCTGTTTCACCTCTCAGGAGAGTGTCCTTACAGTCTAATATGCTTTCAAATAGACTTTCATCTTAAGACTGCTGTTGCATTCCAGACACTTCCAGTTTGTTCTTAAGAATATAGTTTACAGCTTAGCTATAACATGTGTTTAGGTCATTGTGTTAAACAAAAAACTTTTGTTTTACTTTCCACTCGCATCCTATTCCCAAGAGTACAGCATGAGTGACATATAAGTGAAAGCTGTATGAACACAAGGCAGTAATCATAATTTTATTCCTTAAATTTACTTCAATCACAATCAGAAATTTACACAGCATCCCTTTGATTGTGAGAGGATGCCCTAAGTGTTCCTTTTATAACAGTAGTTTTCATTTTTAGGTATATCTGTACTATGGTCTAGACAACTTCTATCAGAACCATCGTCGATATGTTAAATCGCGTGATGACAAGCAGTTACTGGGTAAAGAAGACATAACTGTCTCAAATGACTGTGCTCCATTTGCCAAAGATTCTGCTGGAAAGGTGTATGCTCCCTGTGGAGCTATCGCCAACTCCATGTTCAACGGTAAGTGTTTTGTGCATGGAAAAGGATACTTAACCAATACTGTATCTGTTTAAGCTTGGTCACTCCTATTTCATTCACTATGTCAGCATAGCAGATACACCATACATTATTGACACTAACATATGTAACCAGTCATGCCCAAGATGCAACTTTTACACTGAATGCAGTGAGCACTTACTCCTCATTGTCATGCACTGTCTCCATAAAGACATACACACAACATCACCACACTTCTTGATGCGTTTTCTTGTCTGATGGATGTGGCCAGTTTCCTGGGTGATGAGGGAGCCTTGTAGAAGGGAATCCTAGGATAGGAAGGTAAGTACAACTAACTCTACATATGGTGATGCAGTTGAAGACATTATTCTCTTGTTATCTCACCAGGGAGTAAAAGGGATGAGTGATTAAGGGTGAAGGTTAAGAATGTTAATGGGACAACTGATGAGAGTAAAAGGAGGGAACTTGTGGAGAAATTTAATGATTATGCATTAGATGTGCTGGGGATTAGGGAAGTCCATATCCTTGTGTAGGGTGTATGGAGTGAAATTGAAAGTGTTGAATTCAAGTTGTGGGAGGGCATGGAAAGAGGATTCTGTGTGTGAGAAAGACGTAGGCATCAACATTGTCTCTAACCTGTTGCCAGAGTCCCATGTTAGGACAGTAGTTAAGGATACAAGCAGACTGCAGGCAAATATCAAAATAGTTTGGAATTATATGGATAACAAAATATTTAGCAAGCTGTTCATATCCTACAAAAGGCTAGAAATAAAATGTGCTCCTCAAGTTTCGTCATTACACCTTAATTTAAGAGATACAGAGAGCTAATAGAGAAGTTCAATAGGTCAGCAAAGGTGGTACCAGAATTAAGAGACTTGAAGCACAGGGAAGGGCTAGAGTGTTTAGATTTGTCATCCTTGGAAGAGAGAAGAGTAAGGGGTGACCTGTTTATAACCTTTGAGTTTTTAAAACAAATTGATGACGTGGACAGTGAATGAATCTTCGAGGGTGTTAGGGATAGAGCAGCCAAAGGACATAACATGAAATTAAGGAAGAGACTTGTTTATAATGAATGTATGGAATAGGATGACTCAGGACATGATTAATGCAGGCAGCATACACAAACTTAGAAGGTTGTATGACAACAGGAATTTTCAAGAGATGAGGCCTCTTGAGTGTAAAACTTCCTTCCTGTATACATGTATTACAAATAGGTAATTTCCTTATATTTTTAACATCTTCCAAAGGCATTCTAACAACTATATCATGCATTTTGTTCAGATTCATAAATGCCACATAAAAGTCATTTATTTTCATCCATTTCCATATGATATGTTTTAGTTATTACTTCTGTAATATTTTCACTTAAAATGCTTGTCTGATTAACTTCCTTTTCTGCAAAGAGTGCCAAGTCATTATTGTCTCATTTTGTTCTTTTGTTTATTTGGACTAGGTTTGATATCATACAGTCATGGAGCAAAGAAGGCTTTTGGAGTACTGGGGTCTGAACATTCAGGAGAGCATTGGACAGAAAGAATTGGAATGACATGCTGTAAATGAGCTGAGCTAAGGCATATGAATCAGACACTGGAAGTCATGGAGTAGTCTGTAGAGCATGGCTGTGGTTGTTAGACTTAAGTTTTGATGCATTTTACATGAGGGCTAGGGATTGGATGTGTGCAAAGACATTCATATGTGCTAATGTTATCTTGCAAAAGAGGGAAAAAATGGTGTATAAAAGGTATAATAATAAAGCCACCTGTCTTTTTGTTTGTATCTAGTTAGCTTTTTTGTAGATATAAAAATTTTTTTTTGAGAAAAGATAATTCATGGTTGCCATAAGAACAAATCATATTTAGTCGAGAGCATCAGACCATCAGAATTTAGAAACTTCATAATTTTTTAAGTCGTGAGGAAGACCATTATATCTTCTCTACCCATTCAATGAATGCCATGCCAGTCTCCATTCTGTTATTTCTGATGAGAATGCTTCTTACATGCTTCAACTTTCGAAGTTTTGATGCTTGTTTATTAATACAGATTTTGTATTTCCCATAAGCAAACATTTAATTTTGTTTCCACTTTTCTTCAGTCCATCATAGTTTGATTTTATATAATTTATATCATCTATCTTTACAGATACTCTAAAACTCTTTGAAATAAAAGGAAATATAGAAGAGGAACTGAAGTTGATAAACACCGGTATTGCATGGCCATCGGACCGTAAAATCAAATTCAACAATCCACCTGGACCCCTGAATGAGACTGGAGGTACAAGATTGTTTTTATGTACTCACACTAGTGATGTTCAATACTGTTGCTTATTTTCAGTTCAGTTTCACTTTAAATTGTGTGAATGGGCATAATATGAAAATAAGGCATTCATCCATTACATTTTGCTTTACTTCATAGGGGAAAGGAAATGGTAACAATAGGAAGGTACTGTAGTGTAAGAAAAGGTAGCTAGGTAGGTAAATAGATTGTGAGAAGTTATTAAAGTTCAGAAATATCAAACATAAATATATAGATAGGTGGAAATATCAAAGTTCTCTAAAGTATATGATGAAGATTAAGGAATGAGTACTGAGATAGAACACAGAATGTCTTTTAATGTGTGATGTTCAGCCATCATAGATTCATCAGTTTTTCAGGTACACACCTAATTTACCCATATGAGTTTTAACATTAACAACACTTTTATGCCATGAAGTATTTGCATCAAATGAGAATAAAGTATTAATTGGATTATAGGCTTGATTGCATGAGGTTTAGTATCAAATACGGTAGTACATCATAGTTCAAGCACCTCGTGTTTATTCATTAAATGTTTTCTTTGTAAATCTTTCTCATCTGTTACATTTAATCTTTGCAGCATTCAAGGACACTGCAAGACCACTGTACTGGACAAAAAATGTGTGGGAACTAGACAAAGAAGATCCTGACAATAATGGCTATAAGAATGAAGATTTGATTGTTTGGATGAGGAGTGCTGCTTTCCCAACATTCCGCAAGCTTTACAGGAGAGTTGACCATAATATGACAGGTTTCAAATTTAGCTTTCCTGAAGGTCAATATTATCTGCTCGTTGAATACAATTATCCTGTGGACTCATTTGGTGGAAGGAAGAGAATGATACTATCAACCACAAGCTTTCTAGGAGGGAAGAACAATTTCTTAGGCATTGCTTACATCACTGTTGGTTGCATTTGTTTACTGCTGGGAATTATCTTCCTTATTATCCATATAAAATTTGGCAAGAGGTAAGTCACTACAGTTGTGTTTTTGACCAATTTAAAATTTCGTGAGTATTAACATTAGTGTATAGCAAACATTGCGTGATTCCATGTTTAGCTGTAGTGACCACTGTATAATTTCATGAGTCTGCAGCAAGCACTCTTGTGATTCCATGTGTAGCTACATCTGTGTTTAGTGACCTGTGTATACTTTCATGAGTAGCAACGGTAGTGTTTAATGACCGCTGCACAGTTCCATGAATTTTTTTTAATGCTTTCTGTTTAGAACATATTACTGTTATGAGTTAAGGAGATAATTGGAAACAGAAGAGGTATGCATGATGATTTAAGGGTATATTGAGGATAAGAAATGATAAAGGGAGTAACAGTTGATAGTTCTTTTAGGGGTACAGGTACACCACTGATTTTCTGGCAACTGATGGTCTGGCACCTCTTTTAGTCCAGACAGAATTACGAGAAAGACTTGAAATTCCTGCGGCTGCCAGACTAGTTTACTGGGCAGCTACAGATGGCATTGTTTGTAGCGTGCACTCACTTGGATTGTTTACACTGCACTTGTTAGTGTTGATACCTTGATTTTATGAGATTCTTAGCTTATTTTGCATAAATTTAACCCTAGCTATGGCTTTTAAGAGAGATGCAAGTGTCACTGGTGGTGTCAAACATAAACACCAGTCCATATCGATCCAAGAGATAGTTGAACTGTTGAAAAAACTGGAACATGGTGTTTCTGTGCATAAGCTGTGTGACAGCTATGGTAATTGGTTCATCAACTGTTTATGATGCAAAGAAGCAAAGGGACAAGTATTTAAATTCTATGCAGACAGTAATTCCAAGAAGCAAATGTGCATTAGAAAAACTATGAAAGATTGTAGAGTACTGAGCACGATCGAGTGATGATAGAATGGTTTCAGCAGCATCGGAGTGATGGAGTGGACTTGACTGGTAGCATGATTAGCTTTACAGTTCCAGTAAAATTTTACAATTTGCCACTTTGGGAGCAGTAGTGCTGCAGCATTCTTTGTAAGTACAGTAATTAATAAATTTACATTTCATTTTTGTTTAATAATCTTGTTTAATTAATAATCCTGTTTCACTGATACAGGCAACTTTACAGGTACAGTACCTTGCACAGTTCAGTTATTAATAAATTTGTATCATTTATACTAATGTACAGGTACCTGTATTTCATTTAATTATTTATTATACATTTAATATTTGTTAATATAAGTTCCTAGCAGTCCATGGTGCTTTAGAGACATAGGAGGTGTATAGTTGGTAGAAGGTGTGTTAATGAATTATTGTTGTGTGACCACAGCTGGTCCAGCAAAATCAGTGGTGTACCTGTATTATAGATAAATGGCATATTTATCTGTCATTTACTAGTCTCTTTTTCTATATACTGGCTTTTTTCCCCAATTTAATGGAGTGGATCAGATGCATACAGCTTCTGAAAATAACTCATGCACATTCTCACCTGTGCCCATTGTGCTAAAGGAGGACATAGACTTCAACAGTTTTAAAATGCTTCATATTTTCTCCTTTATCACACTAAGCTGGTTCATAAAGTTAGATCAACTTCTCCATTCACATCAACTCCATACTCAAAGTGCTTCCATTTCATCTGATCCTCATGTCTGCCTCTCTTCCTTGTACCTTCTACATTGATACTGAATATCTTCTTGATCAATCTGTTATCTGTCATACACTCTGTATGACCATACTATCCTAATACGCTTTTTGATAATTTCTATGTGCCACATATCCTTCTTACATCTTCATTCTTTAGATTTTGTGTAGTATTTGGATTTGGAAAAGGAGAGTATTTGATGAAGGTTTTGATGGGATGGTGAAGGAGGTGAATGAAAGTGTCTTGGAGAGAAGGGCAGGTGTACAATATGCTGAAGAGTGGAGGTGTCTGGGAGGTATCATTTGCTGTTTGCAGATGACAGTGCTTTGGTGGCAAACTTGGATGAAAACTGCAGAAGGTGGTGACTGAGTTTGGGAGAGTATTTGAAAGAAGTTGAGAGTTAAGGTGACCAAAAGTAGGGTTATGAGATTTAACAGAGGGGAAGGAACAGGTTGGGTTTGAGTGAGAGTTTGTGTGGAGAGAACATGGAGGAAGAAGAATATTTTAAATACCTAGGAGTTGACATGGGAGTGGAAGGAACAGTGGGAATTGAAGTGATCATAGAATGGGTGAGATGGGAAAAGCTCCTGGGTACATTGAGGATTTAGTAAAAGAAAGGACACCATCTTGGAGGGCAGTGATGGGTATGTTTGATAGTCTAGTAGTCCCAGCATCACTGTGTGGGAGTTAGTCATGGCCCCTAAATACAAAGGAACAGAAGAGATGGGTGTATTGGAAAAACATGCATGAGGACATTGCCAGGTGTGAAAAGGATTGTATGTGTAAAGAATGAAAAGGTTATAGAGTGGTAAGTTAGCAAGCTGTGTATGATTGAGAGCTGACCAATGTGTGCTGAAATACTTTGGATGTATGGAGAGGATGAGTAAAGAGATAGGTTAAGAAGATGCATGTGTTGGAAGTGGAGAGAGCAAGGTGAAACAAAGACCAAGAAGGAGATGGTTGTAAAGAGTCTTAAAGTTATTAGGGCCTGATCTTGCATGAGGGTGAGGTATGCATAGGTTAGAGAGAAGTGCAAGCAATATGTATATACGGGAGGCAAGGTGCTATGGCTGGGCTGAACGAAGGCATATGAAGTGGGCTGTGGAAACCATGGAAAGGTGTGGGGCGTAGGTGTGGATAGGAGGTTCTAGTTTTGGTGCAGTTTACAAGACAAATGGTGGATGTGAGAAAAAGATAGAGAGAGTGGATGTGAGGAAATGAGGCTCTTCTGTTCCTTGCTTAACATTGCTGTGTGGGAAAAGGCACCGTGGTAAGTAAGAAAAGTCTTGCTTTGTCATGATTGTTGGCCACACAAAGATTTGATACCCAAAAATGCATTAACAAAACCTATTTGGACACTTGGAATAATCTTTAAACAGAACATGTGAATAATTTGTCCATACTGCACAAGAAATGCCATTAGGAGCAGCAGCTATCAAGTGGATCTTATAGAGGTGAATCCTCAGTTGGATCAAGGAAAGTCATGGACATGATCATAGTTCTAAGTGTTTGAATTTACCTTTTTCCTTAGATAAAGGTTCTAGAGAATAATTCATATTGACTTGTTTCCAAGATTTGGTGTCGCTAGTTGTCCCAGTGTGGGTCATATTTTCGTGATGCAAGAGGTAAATGCACATGTGCCATTCCTCTATGTTTCTATAGAGTATTTTAGCATGTCATAAGTATCAAGACCAGCATCTTTTTGCCTTTTTATTCCTCATATTGTGTTTGGATTTTCTGAAAGCAATACATAGTAGAAAGTATGGAGAATGCTTGGGACAATCTCTTTCATGTAGTATTTAAGTATTGTGCAATTAGGAAGGAATTGATAAGTTATGAAGGAATGTGTGGTAGTTAGTGATTTTAACATCCAAGCAACTTGCTATTTTCCCGTGGGGCGGGATGGCATCAGGAGTGGATGGGGGCGAGCAAGTCTAAATATGTACATGTGTGTATG